>CALNHX010013567.1:0-15219 GCA_940337035.1 Agriotes lineatus
GGGATCCGGAAAGTTCGTTCCCCACATTTCGTACCCCACATTTCGTTCCCGGGAAATTTCGTCTCCCCACATCTCGTACCCGGAAACTTCGTTCCCGAGCGATAGTCCAGTCGTTGAAGGTAAAGATATGCTATTACCTCTGAATTCTTAGAAACTCCACCGGTTTTCATGAAAATTTGGAAATAAGCTCATCTTACCCTTAGTTTCAAAAGTGACATATGTTCGACTTGAGCTTTTTGTTTTTAAGGGGTGAAACTACCCTTTCCTGAAACAAAATTGAAAAAATGCAGGTTTAAGCATTTTATGGATTCACATCTTATTTAATTTTGTAGAATAAAGCTTCTTTCGTGTTTTACGTGATTTACGCTATATTCAAAATTTTCAACTTTTAAAAACACCTACTATGCCTAAATTAATTTTTAAAAAATTATATATTATATATGTGTCCGCGAATTGAGTTCACGTAAGGTGTAAATGGCAAATTTTTTTGAGTTAGATGCCAATATTCTGGGAATCACTCCTGCTAGTTCTCAAACTAAGATTTTGAGAAAATCTATCAAATTAATTAATATACAGGGTGTTTTTAGAATTGAGTTTTAAAAAACTGTCAAGAGTAAACTACCGTTATTAATAAGCTTCATTTTTGGTCATTACAACTTATTTGATAGAACGCGAAGTTTTCGAGTTATTCGCGAAAAACCGTCCAAAGACATGCATTTTTATCACGAAAAATTTAAGTCTTCAATCGCGACCACCTCCAAAAATATCGATCTATCGAAAAAACTTTATAGAACATTTTTTACTTAGAATTTGTACCTCTATTCCATTTTTGAGTGAACACATTTCCACCCCCGAGAAGGGGTGGCATCCACTCTTTAGGTAAAAGCGCACATCGGTGCTATGTCACTTTTGCTCCTTGAGACATCCCCTAACTACTCACAAAATTCCACGTCAATCTATCAAGGTTCAAAGAATTCGGAGCGGAAAACCTTCAACGACTGGCCTACGAGCTCAATTTGTCTCCTAGATCACAGGGTGTTGAAAAACGAGTGCATCGATCGGAATACAGTTAGAAAAATGGAAGATATTTTAATTAATTTATTTATTATAAAAAACTTAAAAGAACTGTATACTATACATACAAAAGATGTAAACGTTTTAAAATTCATAATTGTAAGCTATGCCACGTAGAAACTCTATCACTTCACGATTGTCAATATTTTCGCAGAGTGCCTTGACCCTGGCTGAAATTGCTGCATATTTTTTGTTTCGTTGATTTCCGGGATTACCAGCAATTACTTGAACGATTTCGTAATTGTGAAGCCCCTGTTGCGTTTTAAGACAGTTGATAAATCGGTATACATTTGGAAAGAGCGAACCACATGTCTCCTGGAAACTTCTATGCCACCCTTCAACATCGTTGTTAGTACGATGCTGCCCGTCAATCGTTCGTTGATGCATATTCCACAACGAAGTTGGGAATGGCGGATTTTGCCGCCCACGTCGTTGTCTTCGACCAATGTAGGTATCTTCAAAGTAGTTTGCGATTAACTTGGCCTCTTCTGGAAAATATTCGTTTTCGGTTAATTCTTCGAAAACGTCGACTACGTTCTCAGGACGAACAAATGCTAATGCAGGAATCATCCGCATCCATCGAGCAAATTGATGATCTTGTTCGTAGCGAAACCTGAAAAACATTTAAATTTTTTATATTCTTACTGAGTGAAAAATTTCCTTCCTACCTTCAAACCTTGGTCCTGCACTTTCCTCCAAATGGACTGCGTCAGATGAAAAAAACAGCCACTTTTATTTATTTCTGGAAATTCCTGTTCAAACGCTTGCATCGCGGCTTGTTCAAAGTCAGTCATCAATTGAGCGGGTTGCAGTCCCACTTGAATACGCTTCAGTTCTTGGATAAGCTTGACGTATGTTGCTTGTGTCTTATTTGGCAGAAGAGCGTACACGACGGGAATGATTGCGTTATATCGCACCACATGCAGAGTGTAAATCTGTTGAAAAAGAGCAGGAGCAGTGCTGAAAGTCCCATCAGCAAACCACTCTCTGCTTTGCGCCAGGAGCAATAGATTTGATGATGTAGAAAAAATTAACATCCGACCAGCAGGCAGCGTAGCTTCAGAATCGTATATTAAAAATGGTTGACTGACACCATCGACAGCGATTTCTTTATACTCCTAAAATTCATAGTCAAGGTAAGCAAAAAGTTTTCGGCAATTTTTAAGAATTAAAAAAACGTAAACAATACCGCCTACAGCTTTGACTTACTTGAGGCAGAATGAGTTCCTGTACATGCGTAGGGATAGCAGGCATATCTCCCCTATTTCGGGCGTTCCGGATGGTTCTTTTGAATGAATCTTTCCGCGGGAGCAAAACGGCGATGTCGGCGTGGACTTCAGCGACAGCAGTTGCCACGATCCGTTGTGGTGGCTCATGAGTTGTGGCCGCCCGTTCCTTCACATCATTGACAATACGCACTGCTTCTGAACGTCCAGCTTGTGCAGCGTGGCTATGGCCTCTCACCACCTTAACCACTACACCTTCTTTTCCCTGTGTCCACACTCTACCTTTACATGTATCACGTTTTTCGCAAACCCATATAGCGTGCAGTTCGTTCTTCGTCATTTTCACATATGTGTATAGATGATTGTCGTACACTAACTTCCGTTGGCCACGAATCGAATTGACAAAATTCGCCATTTTATAAGCACCACAGTTAAACGAGCACGACAATAATGAATAATAAAAGCTTTGGATTTCATTTTTTCTTTTATATTGTATTGCTTGTCTAGGAACTTTAACACCGCCCCCAAAGAAAAGGGTAGGTAACCAATTAGAATTAAGAAAAACAACTTAGGGAGAAAGGGTTTCCCGGGAGACGGTTAGGGTTTACAGTAATTAGGTAATATTCATTTCTTCCAAATACAGCACATCTTAAGTATCCTCACAACAACTTCATCTAAATACATCTTCTGATGGGAATTCTAATCCCTTCTAATGACTGGACTAGGATTGGAATTTCGTCATTTCAAACATTCTTTCAAAGATTTAACCCGCCCGGAAATCAACGAAACAAGAAATATACAGCAACTTCAGCCACCCTACGAAAATATTGACAATCCTGAAGTGATAGAGTTTTTACGTGGCATAGCTTACAATTATGAATTTTAAAACGTTTACATCTTTTGTATGTATAGTATACAGTTCTTTTAAGTTTTTTATAATAAATAAATTAATTAAAATATCTTTCATTTTTCTAACTGTATTCCGAACGATGCACTCGTTTTTCAACACCCTGTGATCTAGGAGACAAATTGAGGTCGTAGTCCAGTCGTTGAAGGGTTTCCGCTCCGAATTCTTTGAACCTTGATAGATTGACGTGAAATTTTGTGAGTAGTTAGGGGATGGCTCAAGGAGCAAAAGTGACATAGCGCCGATGTGCTCTTTTACCCAGAGAGTGGATGCCACCCCTTCTCGGGGGTGGAAATGTGTTCACTCAAAAATGGAATAGAGGTACAAATTCTAAGTAAAAAATGTTCTATAAAGTTTTTTCGATAGATCGATATTTTTGGAGGTGGTCGCGATTGAAGACTTAAATTTTTCGTGATAAAACTGCATGTCTTTGGACGGTTTTTCGCGAATAACTCGAAAACTTCGCGTTCTATCAAATAAGTTGTAATGGCCAAAAATGAAGCTTACTAATAACGGTAGTTTACTCTTGACAGTTTTTTAAAACTCAATTCTAAAAACACCCTGTATATTAATTAATTTGATAGATTTTCTCAAAATCTTAGTTTTAGAACTAGCAGGAGTGATTCCCAGAATATTGGCATCTAACTCAAAAAAATTTGCCATTTACACCTTACGTGAACTCAATTCGCGGACACACATATATATATAATTTTTTTAAAATTAATTTAGGCATAGTAGGTGGTTTTTAAAAGTTGAAAATGTTGAATATAGCGTAAATCACGTAAAACACGAAAGAAGCTTTCTTCTACAAAATTAAATAAGATGTGAATCCATAAAATGCTTAAACCTGCATTTTTTCAATTTTTTTTCAGGAAAGAGTAGTTTCACCCCTTAAAAACAAAAAGCTCAAGTCGAACATATGTCACTTTTGAAACTAAGGGTAAGATGAGCTTATTTCCAAATTTTCATGAAAACCGGTGGAGTTTCTAAGAATTCAGAGGTAATAGCATATCTTTACCTTCAACGACTGGACTATCGCTCGGGAACGAAGTTTCCGGGTACGAGATGTGGGGAGACGAAATTTCCCGGGAACGAAATGTGGGGTACGAAATGTGGGGAACGAACTTTCCGCAAACCGTGCACACTGTACTTAGTTCTTCTGTCAGTTATCATTTAGTAGTCACATTGTAAACTGCATGTATGTAACTCCGTAACTTGAATAAATTATTTTTTTTTATTTAACAAGTTTCGTAAATTATAATTCGCGCTATATTACCTTATACTCACGTCATCCTATTCAGGGTGATTCACGGTCGATGGTAGGTTAGACGTATAAGGAAAACGAGACATAGGACTGTTTTGAAAACTTGGTTACCTAGGTAACGTTAAATGATCTATACATCTTAAATATTTTCAGCGATGCAGCGTTGCAGCTTCTATTGTAACGCCAGCTTCCGTTTAAATTTGGTAAAATCCATATTAAATAATATTATCAAATTTATTCTCCTTAGCATAGAATTTCGGCTTAGACCGCGTAGTATTTGGTTGTGAACTTCCTCGCCGTAGAGGCGTGTTATGTATTGTTTGAGACCGCGGTCTAAGCCGAAATTCTATGCTAAGGAGAATAATTCGAGTAACCGCGAAAGCCTCAAACAATACATGATCAAATTTAGTCGTCATCCTCACGTAGCGTTATCAAGACCCTCCACCTGTACCGAGCAGATAAGCCCGCCCGGGCATCGAAACAAAGGTTAGACGCGCGCCGAATCCCCTCTTCATAAGCTTTGGCGCAGCATATAAAAGCTCTTGTGGAGGGCATTCGACAGAGAGATTTTCCTGCTAGCACCAGCTCCCTTCAGGAGACCCCACCCGACCGAACTTAGCAAGCTAGATAATAAGTTGTTTCGACCCAGTGGTAAAAATCCGCCTGGATGTCAATAACTTATTAGTTAGTTAACTTCCCCGAGAGTAGATTTGACCTAGTGAATTATTTTGGGAAACATCTCGCAGTCGCCAATAAACAGAATTCGACTCAGTGGTGAAAACCCGCCTGGCTGTCCTCTGTTTATCGTGGTTTGACCTAGTGGCTTGCCAAAATAAATATCTAGATGTCATCAATTCTCCCCAGCCGAAATATATGGCCCTAATTAAATAAAGCCCGATACATTTTGAGCCGCTTTGAAATCGAGTGCCTGCACCGCTCGACTAGAATTTTTACGCCGGCCGCAAATATCAACTTGCGAGCTCGCAGAGACTCCTGTAAATTCATAAACGTTGGCTACCGTTACATTGAAAAATTAGGCATTCAGCCGGCCGAATAGAAACATATCACTCTTGCAAAGTAAATGTAAATTTACCTGTTAATTGTTGAAAATTGCGGCCCGCCGTCGGTCTCAACGATATCAGGAACGTTCAGGCTTCCACAAACATATTTACGAGAACCACGGGGCTTTGTTAAATCATCCCGTGATCACGCCGCTGTACGGCGTCCCTCCCGGGGTTCTAATTCAACCTATTGTCGTCACCCGGAAAGGGTGGAAAAAGTGTATTGATAGATTTAATTTGTTGATTGTTTACAGAACCACGAGGCGTGAACTTTGACAGCTATTTTCTGCGACGCAGCCACTGCGCGGGTCCACGTAAGTGCCAGAGTACCGAACAGGCCCGAAACGCCCGAAGTGAGCCTCTCCAGCCGTCGATGTCCGTTTGCATCCGCATGCGATTTGGGTTGCGGCATACGAAGGGGCAGCTCGCGCCGTTATTGTTGTTAAATGTCAAATTGATTGAAAGTCTCCTATTTTCGTTGATTCATGCTTTATTATTTTGTACATAGTTAAAACAAATAAAAGTGTATACAGGAAATTCTGTTTGAGTATTTGTTAACTTCGTATGGTGGCTGAAATGTACGTTTGAACTCTGTCTCCGACTAATGAGCTTATCCGAGGTAAATTAATAATTAATCCCTTAAAAAGAAGGGTCCAGGTGTTACAATGGCGCCCGGAGCAGGAACGTGAACTCAGACACACATACATAAGTAACAAATACCCATTCTTGTCCGCTAGATTGGCGCCCGAGGCAAAAGCTAGAAAATATCCGATTAAAACTGTGTAGTTTAATATTTCAGAATTCTTCGTACCAAACCTAATCTCCAAGAGCCATGGACGACGGAAAAACCGGAAATGGCACACCGGCTCCCCCGAAGATTAAAGTAACCTGGATCTACACCCTCCGAGTAGAAGACCTCCGAGGGCTGGCAGCAGGTTTAGGCCTGGAAACAGAAGGCACTGTACAACAATTAAGACAAAGAGTGTCGAATCACCTGAAAGGAGCCGCGACAGCAGACGACGACGATGACGACGACACCCAGGATGACACGCAGGAGGAGCGTCACGTCGCAGAAGGCGAAAATGGCCACCAGGAAGAACGGGGACAAAATCCGGATCCACCCAGAATGAATATTGCCCAAATTTGTAACAGCATTAGAAAATGGGGCCTGAAGTTCGACGGCACCACCGACCCCATTTCTTTTCTAGAGAGGATTGAGGAACTCTCAACCTGTTATCAGTTCCGGGAGTAGGAAGTCCTCGCCGCCTTGCCCGAGCTGTTCAAAGGAAAGGCATTACTGTGGGTCAGAAATAATAAGCAAAGATGGAGAAATTGGGATAATTTCGTAGTTGCTTTCCACAACCAGTATTTACCCCCACGTTTCCAATTCCGGATGACCGAAGAAATTAGGAACCGGACACAGGGCCAGAAGGAATCCGTGGCCGACTTCGTCACAGCTCTCCAGACGCTGTTACGTCGGTTCGGAGTCACCAGGGAACACGAGCAGTTGGAACGTATTTACGAAAATCTCCGCCCTGAATATAAATTATATGTACGAAGGAAGGACTTCCAAAGGCTGGACGAGCTGGTGCAGATGGCGGAAGAATTCGAAGCCCTCCAGCTGGAGCAAGCGGCGTTCCAACCACCCCCCACAGCAAGTCAGGCCTACATGGCCGAAACGGCGTACAAGCCAGGGAAACCCAAGGTCACGTTCACCCAGGGATTCAAGACACCCCCGTGTCGTCCTTACAAACCCCAGAGGATAATCAACGTGCACCATCAACCCCTAAGTCCCCCACCCCCTCACCCAGCACAGCCTATAATCGCACGGAGAATTGCTGGAAATGTGGACAGCGAGGCCACCAAAGGTTCCAGTGCCAGAGACCTTCGAAGCTTTTCTGCTCCTGGTGCGGTAAACCAGGTACCCTAACGAGGGATTGCCCATGCAAGCGGCCGGGAAACGCGTCCGGCCGTCGAGACCTGTGAGGCATCCTCGACACCCGAAGGCCAGGGCCTCCACCCGCCGACTCCGACCCCCTGAGTGGTCCAGGTGGCTCCAACGGGTTCAGAACTTCTGCAAACAAGAACCGAACCCGTCAACGCGAGTATCCATCATAGATGCCCGGCTGTTCCTCCCAATAGCCCTCAAAGGCAGAACGTTCAACGCCCTAATCGACACGGGCGCCGCTAAGTCCTATATGGGAAGAACTCTCCAGAGGTTCCTGAGGCAACAAGGGGTAGTCAACAAGCCACATCACCCCGACCGTGTCCAGCTGGCCGATGGCCAAATGATCACCACCAAGGGTCGATATGAAATCACTATTTTTATCCAAGAGAACCCCTATACGCTGCAGGCCCACGTAGTGGATACCCTCTCCAGCGACGTAATTTTAGGACTCGACTTCCTGACCAAGTACGAAGCCGTCATACGCCCCGCCTCCCAGGTTATGACGCTCGGATCAACAGAAGTCGCCCTGAATGCTAGGAGGGACTCAGAAGGCGTCGCCACCCTTAAATCCTTGTCAGCCACCCAGGCTGAAAAACTAGACGAATTCCTGAAGGAAGAATTAGACAAATTCCCCACAGCCAGCGGACCCACTACCCTAGTGGAACACCAGATCACCCTTAAGGAAGGCCGAGGGCCCATCAAGCAGAGGTACTACCCACGCAACCCAGCGATGCAGGCCATCATCAACGAGGAGGTAGATAAGATGCTTGCGGACGGGATCATCGAACCCTCCAGCAGTTCTTTCAGCTCTCCGGTGGTCCTAGTGAAAAAACCTTCGGGTCAGTACCGATTCTGTATTGACTACAGGAAGGTGAACGAGGCCACCTGTGCCGACGCCTATCCGCTATCCTTCATCGATAGTATCCTAAATAAGCTTCGTGGGGCCAGGTATATAAGTACTCTCGATTTAAAGCACGGCTATTGGCAAATCCCGCTTGCCATGGAGAGCCGCCCCATATCCGCCTTCACCGTTCCAGGGAGGGGATTATACCAATTTAAAGTTTTACCGTTCGGCCTTCAGTCGTCACCAGCCACGTTCCAACGTTTCCTAGACAAGGTCATAGGTCCAGAACTCGAGCCCCACGCCTTTTGCTATTTGGACGACATCATCGTCGTCAGCAGGTCGTTCCAGGACCATTTACGGCATCTCCAGGTGGTTTTTCAGAGACTCCGCTCCGCCGGCCTTCAACTCCAGCCGGAGAAATGTCATTTCTGCCAGCCAGAATTAAAATATCTGGGACATGTTGTAAATCAAAACGGAATACAGACCGATCCTGAGAAAGTGGAAGCGATCACGAAGATGGACGCTCCCCAAACGCCAAAGGCAGTAAGGCGCTTCTTAGGGATGGCCTCCTGGTACCGCAAGTTCATTTCTGGCTTCGCCCAAATCGCATCCCCCCTGAACGAGCTCCTCCGAAAAGGTACCAAATTTGTTTGGACCGAGAAACAACAAGAAGCCCTGGGCGGGCTGAAGAGAGCCCTAACTTCAGCCCCGATTCTTGCTTGCCCCGATTTCTCCGTTCCCTTCGTCCTCCAGACTGACGCCAGCACCACGGGATTGGGAGCTGTCCTTACCCAGGTGCTGGAGAAGCAAGAGAGAGTCATCGCCTACGCCAGCAGATCGCTAACCGAAGCCGAAACAAAGTATTCCGCAACGGAGTTAGAATGTCTGGCCGTTCTATTCGCGATAAAGAAATTCAAGGGATACCTCGAAGGTTACCACTTCAAAGTGGTGACCGATCACCGTAGCCTGAAATGGCTACGGAACCTGCCCAATCCCTCAGCCCGTCTAGCCAGGTGGGCCCTGGAGCTCCAGCAATACGACTTCAAAGTCGAGTATCTGGCTGGAGCCTTGAACCACGTGGCAGATGCATTGTCCCGAGCCCCAGGAGGTCCAGAAGACCACCTCGCCCCCATGGCCGTCCCGGAATCCGTCGCCCCATGTTCCTGGACGCGGAAGATGATTCGACTAGTGCGAAGAGACCCTGTCAAGTTTAGCACTTGGAAACTCGAGAGAGGCAACCTTTATCGGAGTTTCCCGAATGTAAGTGAAGACCTAGCTGAAGGCTTCCAACCCGAATGGAAGCTGTGCGTCCCCAGACCCCAACGACATAGAGTCCTGCAGGAATCCCACGATGATCCCACCGCCGGACACCTGGGGGTGACCAAGACGACAGCTAGAATACAAAGATTGTACTATTGGCCTAGGATGCAACAAGACATTCACCGATACGTACGCACGTGTGCAACTTGCCAACAATATAAGCTTCCCCAACAGCAACCAGCTGGAAAGATGTTCTGGTCTCGAGTTCGAGGTCCATGGGAAGCCATCAGCACAGATTTCATCGGCCCCCTCACCAGGTCTTCAAAAGGGAATGCGTGGCTTTTAGTTTTTCAGGACCGTTTCACCAAATGGATCGACATCCATCCCCTTCGTACTGCTACCGCCAAAGCCGTGAGCCAAGCTCTGAAAGAAAGAATCATTTATAGATTTGGCACACCCAGAGTAATAGTTTCAGATAATGGACCCCAGTACGTTAGCAAATTATTTAAAGCATTGGCCAAGGAATGCGGCATCCAGCATCGGCTGACACCGCCGTATACTCCCCAGGCCAACCCGGTGGAAAGAGCTAACAAAGTAGTGGGAACCATCATCGCGCAGTTAGCCCGAGGGAATCAGAAGCAGTGGGACGCTTGGCTGCCGGAAATAATGTTCGCCCTCAACACTGCTAAACACGAATCAACAGGATTCACCCCAGCCCTCCTGAACCTGGGGCGAGAAATGTTGCCGCCACGCACGCTACGCGGAGAGACGGAGCCCGACTTCAACCCCGTTGAAGAAGCTCCTACTCCGGAATTATACCGGGAGCAACTCCAAAAACTAGAAGATGTAATGGCGATAGTGCGAGACAACCTGGCCAGGGCCTTTGCGCGACAAAGCCACCATTACAATTTAAGAAGACGTGAGTATCGGCCCCAGGTAGGCCACCAGGTGTTTAAACGAGATAGAATCCTCTCGGATTTCGGCGAAGTTGACGCCCAAGTACGCCGGACCCTACATCATCAAAAAAGTCATCTCCCCTGTAATAGTGGAACTCAGCGATCCCCTAACCGGAAGGGAAGTCGGCAGAGTCCACGTAAAGGATATTAAGAAAGCCTTCCAGTAATTTTCCAGTCCGTCTGCCAGAAGTGTTTTTTTCCAAAATTTACCCCGCACCTGTAGTGAAAACATTTCTGGAAAATTTTTAGTAAACACCTGCAATCGTGCGGTTATAGATAACTGTCCCTCCACCTACAAAGAACCGGAAGGGGTAATAATCGAGGCAACACGTATATAAAGGTCAGCCCCCAGCCCTGGCATTAATGTTCAAGTTGTTCCTGAGTGAATTAAATATGCCGCCAGTGAAGAATAAAACTGATGTACGCCCATGGCCCTTCAAGCTTTCCAAACCTCGAAAAGGCAAGAAGATTCGCTCCTGGAATCCTCGTGCCTACGACTCGCAGGATATGACATCCAAGGAACAATGGTCTCCGTTACCCAGGTGGAGTCCGGTCCCGGCCATGCTTTCCCCATTACCAGTCACGCCAGAGAAGAAAAAGCCTAACAAGCCGCATCCTGAAAAACCAGCGAGCCTGCAGCTGAGAATAGCACTCTCCAAACTCCCCCCCGCACAAGAGGCAGCCCTCCAGGAGTTGGCTCTGAAGTTTAGACGGCTGTTCGGCGAGCCTTCAGAAGGCCTAGCCACCACTCCAAAGAAGCTGGAGACGCAAGATCCACCCGCTGATCCAGGCGCCCCCAGTGGGCCTCGTACTCCGAAGACGCCCTCCACGGCGTCGCCAGTCAGGAAGGCCTTCATCGTACCAACCGAAACCCCGCCAGAGCTCCGCCCGGAGAAGCTCTCCGACATCCCTGTCACCGAGGCCGTGATTCCACTAGAGAAGGACGACCTTCTCGGCGAAGTGCTCAACGAGTTGCAACAAATGAAATTGCCGGAGCCAGAATTGTCGCCAGCCATGCTCCCAGGACTGTTGTTGCCCCCCGAGACGGCGAACCCAGCCAGAGCTCCCAGACGACGCCGGCGACAACGTACAATGCGACTCAAACTACCAGGAGGAGGCTTTCTGCGAATGTCCAGGAAGAACGCCATTCAGCTGGGCTTAATCCAAGAGAATCTTTAAATTACGGCGTTAACCAACTTTAAACAAGTAGTTCTGCATCCTTCAGGCACCTGGGGGACCGGGGGAATTGATACCGCAATCCCCAAGTCTATCCTGAAGACGCTCCAAGTGCCTCCCTACGATGTAGAAGCGACCTACTCGGAAAAGATGTCCACCAAGCGCCCTTTTTCCCGGAGGAACCATCATGTGTAACGCCAGCTTCCGTTTAAATTTGGTAAAATCCATATTAAATAATATGTTCAAATTTAGTCGTCATCCTCACGTAGCGTTATCAAGACCCTCCACCTGTACCGAGCAGATAAGCCCGCCCGGGCATCGAAACAAAGGTTAGACGCGCGCCGAATCCCCTCTTCATAAGCTTTGGCGCAGCATATAAAAGCTCTTGTGGAGGGCATTCGACAGAGAGATTTTCCTGCTAGCACCAGCTCCCTTCAGGAGACCCCACCCGACCGAACTTAGCAAGCTAGATAATAAGTTGTTTCGACCCAGTGGTGAAAATCCGCCTGGATGTCAATAACTTATTAGTTAGTTAACTTCCCCGAGAGTAGATTTGACCTAGTGAATTATTTTGGGAAACATCTCGCAGTCGCCAATAAACAGAATTCGACTCAGTGGTGAAAACCCGCCTGGCTGTCCTCTGTTTATCGTGGTTTGACCTAGTGGCTTGCCAAAATAAATATCTAGATGTCATCAATTCTCCCCAGCCGAAATATATGGCCCTAATTAAATAAAGCCCGATACATTTTGAGCCGCTTTGAAATCGAGTGCCTGCACCGCTCGACTAGAATTTTTACGCCGGCCGCAAATATCAACTTGCGAGCTCGCAGAGACTCCTGTAAATTCATAAACGTTGGCTACCGTTACATTGAAAAATTAGGCATTCAGCCGGCCGAATAGAAACATATCACTCTTGCAAAGTAAATGTAAATTTACCTGTTAATTGTTGAAAATTGCGGCCCGCCGTCGGTCTCAACGATATCAGGAACGTTCAGGCTTCCACAAACATATTTACGAGAACCACGGGGCTTTGTTAAATCATCCCGTGATCACGCCGCTGTACGGCGTCCCTCCCGGGGTTCTAATTCAACCTATTGTCGTCACCCGGAAAGGGTGGAAAAAGTGTATTGATAGATTTAATTTGTTGATTGTTTACAGAACCACGAGGCGTGAACTTTGACAGCTATTTTCTGCGACGCAGCCACTGCGCGGGTCCACGTAAGTGCCAGAGTACCGAACAGGCCCGTCGATGTCCGTTTGCATCCGCATGCGATTTGGGTTGCGGCATACGAAGGGGCAGCTCGCGCCGTTATTGTTGTTAAATGTCAAATTGATTGAAAGTCTCCTATTTTCGTTGATTCATGCTTTATTATTTTGTACATAGTTAAAACAAATAAAAGTGTATACAGGAAATTCTGTTTGAGTATTTGTTAACTTCGTATGGTGGCTGAAATGTACGTTTGAACTCTGTCTCCGACTAATGAGCTTATCCGAGGTAAATTAATAATTAATCCCTTAAAAAGAAGGGTCCAGGTGTTACACTATTAAAAAGCATTTTTGGGTTTGAGATCACTTTCTGATTATTTTTGTATAATACTTTCTTATACCTATCTGTAGCGGTTTTCGAGATATGTTTTGTTCAAAAAGCTCGAGTTAAATATTTATTTTTTTTTTCCAATATGTTTATTAGCAATCAGATTAAATACAACCCATAAGCTAATTTGCTGTCATGTACAAGATATTACAAATACAGTATATGACGTGGAGAGATGTACATCCAGCGATGTATCCTCAGTTGACTTGGAGATCTATTGGCCACAATCTTCTCAATCTCCTATTGGGGACTGGCTGTAGAAGAGTTTCTAGTAACGGATTTGGGTGGTCTTCGAGACGCTCATGGTGTCTGGTGGCTCGTTCGTGGATGACGTCAGTTACATAGGGGATGTTGAGATCAGTGTGTATCGTGTGGTTTGAGACATACCAGGGTGCGTCGGCAATGGCTCGTAGAATCTTTGATTGGCTTCTTTGCAAAATAGCGGTATTGGACTTGCTAGCACAACCCCATAACTCGATCCCATAAGTCCATATTGGCTTTATGATGGCTTTGTATATCAAAACTTTGTTGTCCAGGGACAAGTGAGATTTCCGACCTATCAGCCAGTGAATTTCTTTAATTCTGAGAACAATTTGTTTTCGTTTCGTTTGAATGTGATGTTTCCAGGTTAGTTTAGAGTCGAAGTGAAGTCCTAGGTATTTGACTACTTCTTGCTGAGGTATTTCGACTTGATTTAGGTTGATGCGAGGGCAAGTACCTTGACGAAGCGTAAATGTGACGTGTGTCGATTTGGATTCGTTAATTTTGATTTTCCACTTCTGTAACCATTCACCTAGGAGGTCTAGGTGCTCTTGGAGGTTTTTTGAGGCAGCTATAGGATCGTGGTTCGTTGAAAAAATAGCTGTGTCATCTGCGAAAGTACCGATGGCTGTGTCTCTTGTTGTTGGTATATCGGATGTGTAGAGGACGTACAGTAGAGGGCCAAGGATGCTTCCCTGAGGTACTCCTGATTGGATAGGAAAACGGTTTGAGGTTGCTCCATTGACCTTAGTTTCGAATACTCGGTTGTGCAGATAAGAATTCAACAGATTGAAGTAACGTGGAAGAATGTGCCTGGTTTTGTATAGCAAGCCTGGATGCCAGACTTTGTCGAAAGCCTGGCTTGCATCTAAGAACGCGGCTGTGCAGAACTGTTTGTTTTCCAGTGCATAGTTGATAATGTGTGTAATGCGGTGGCACTGTTGCACTGTAGAGTGGGCGTGGCGGAATCCAAACTGATGGTCTGGCATTAGAGTGTCTGTAGGTAAATCTTGGTAAATTCGTTTGAGAATTAGCTTTTCTAAGAGCTTTGAAATTAGCGATAGTAAACTTATTGGTCGGTAAGATGAAACGTCCGTTGGTTTTTTCCGGCTTTAGGGATCATTATGATTTGAGCAATCTTTAGCGATCTAGGCCAGTAGTTAAGTCGTAAGATGGCATTAAACAGATACATCAGTTTCACGAGTCCTTTCCGCGGTAGTTCTTTTAACATTTTTGCAGTAATTAAGTCCACCCCTGGTGCCTTCTTCTCATTGAGTATGCTTATTTCATCCCGTACTTCTTTTGGGGTGAGTGGCTTGACAGGTTCTTGCTCTTGTATAGGGGTTGCTAACTCATGTTCAACTTCTGGATTCGGATCGTTGTTGTGTGGTGTGAACACTTCAGAAAGATATTCTGCGAACAGTTCAGCTTTTTCCTTGGCACTTTTTGCCCACGGCCCTGGAGGTGTTGAGTTCTTGCGTATTGGTGGTAATGGTGTTTTAGGTTTCTTTTTGTTTTGTATTGGTTTCCATATGGAGTTATCGTGCCTGGAAAGGCTAGAAACATATTGTTCGAAGGAAGCATTCCTGGCTTCTTGTAGTTTTAGTTTCAGCTCGTTGCTTATCCGGTTATAGTTCCTTCATTTTAT
>CALNHX010013568.1:0-15196 GCA_940337035.1 Agriotes lineatus
AACCGTAGCTTTACGCAAGCTTGAAGGGGAAGCCGCTAATATACCTGCTACTTCTGCGTTTTCTTCGGTGATAACATTAACAGGCCTACCACTGCGGCATACGTTTGCAAAGTGTCCCTTCTTAGAACAAAATTGGCAGATGGCGTTGAAGGCAGGGCATTTCACTCTTTGGTATAAAACATTACCCCCGCAGAAGAAGCAGCGTCTCTTTTTCTGTGGCGTAGATATAGCTAAGTTTTGATCCATTTGTGGCGTTTGAGCAACATCGGTAAGTGCATTAAGATGAGAAGTGCCAAAAGTTTGTGAATTCTTTTCAGCCATTTCGAAAGTGATAGCCTGATTGAGAGCCTCATCTAGTGTTAAAGATTTGTTTTCGAATAGCCTCTGACGAATCCTTTGCGAAGAAATACCGGCGATAAAAACATTACGAATACTTTCGTTTTTGAATTGTTCAGCCGTAACATCTTTGCAATTACAATCTTGTGCTAGTTGTTTGAGTACACGGACATATTCTTCGATCGATTCATCTGGTTGTTGTTGTCTTGTTGCTAAGACGTGCCTCGCATGTATTATATTCTTAGGTTTGATATAGATGTCATCGAGTAAACGTAAAGCAGCTTCGTAATCTCTACACTCTTGTATATAAGTGTAGGTAGTAGGACTTAAATGATTAATCAGTAGTTTCAATTTTGTAGAGGCTGAGGTCGTATCAATTTCCTCTTCAGCTAGAAAATTCGAGAAAGTATATCGCCAATGTGCCCACCTGAGATCTGCATTATAGTACAGTAAAATTGTCGTTTTACCTTAAAAAAATTGGCCGCGCTGATTCCTCTTGCCCAGTGGTTTAGGGTCATTAGACAAGTGTAAAACCAAAAAGGCGTCACCCCACCCCTTGCCAAATAGCCGCCATCTTGATAACAATTGAATTTGTTTTTTCTCGCGATCCATTGGTCGCACAGAAAAAGTTATTGAACAAAAAATATTGGAAATAAAATTCTACACATTTTTGATCGGTGCCGTGATACCGAGAAATTGGTATTTAAAACGGCAGAGGGCGACAAAGTTACCAAAAATCTGTTTCCGCCATTCTAGCACTGTGGGGGTGATTTTTTCCGAAAATTGCGAATGTAAAAGTTGGTAGTGCTTGAAAAAATATACACGAATCTCTTTTAATAATGTGATTGACTTAAATAGTCTCCGAGTGACAGCCCTTAAAAGTCCGCGCAGCGCGGAGAAGTGGAGAGATGTAAATTATTTATATCCCGCACTTATTATAACTAACGAGATGCCATGTCTTGGTTAACATAAAGAAAACCATTATCGCTCGTACTATTATCGATTTTTAATCAGAATACAATCACGAGACAGCACTCGCAATCGTATTCACGGATTTTTTCCAAGAATTTTTCACATTGCGTTTATAACAAGTTGTGAGCTCTTTTTTCAATAAAAGTTTTAGCAACAGTTCTATCATGGTCGATAATGACTCGGTTGTGTCCGAGGCTCCGAACAAAGACGAAGAAACAGCTCCAAAAAAAGAAAACGTGTCTGAGTAGACTACAATATACCTTAGGGTTTATGCAAAAAGAAATTACTTTCAATATACGAGCCCAGAATCAAATCATTTGGCACAGATTTTTCCGGTATCTTTATTTTGTACCCACAAAAAAAAATCTTCTTGGTCAATATTCTTACATCGTAATTGTAGACATTTTTAGCAGTATTATAACAGCTTTAACAATAACAAATTACAAAAAGTAGTCTGGAAACACTAACTTTAATAAATATTATACACCAAGTGAATTAAACATATGTTTATTCACGAAAAGATGTTGAGCTCACGAGCACGTAGTGCGAGTGAGATCATATCTTTGAGTTAATAAATGTTTAATTCACGTGGCGTATATATGTTTTTATTCAATTTTGACGAAATTTTGAATAAAAAATTTAAAAATATTCAAACTAAGATATAAATTTGCCCATTCACCGTCGATTTGATCTAAATTTTAGTAATTATATATTACACACTACAAAGAGAAAGAATAATTGAATGTAAATATTTGTAGATAATAAAAATATGTTGTTCTTCATTGAAACTTTTTTAATTCTCTAGAGAATTAAACTTTTTTAATTCTCTAGTGAATTAAAACACTTTTATTTCACTTGTGAATCATAGACTGTTTATGAAGGTTATGGAGTTAATAATGTCACTTTAAACTGTCAAAATTGAATAAAATAAATTACCGATTCATTTCATTTGGCCCAAACGATCAAAATATAATTTCGTTCACCTTAGCATGTTTTAGTTGAAGTGAAACAAGCTGTTTGTTGTTTAATAACATATAGACAGTCGGGTGTCTGTATTATTTTTGCAGAAATGGCACGGGGTAAGGCAACTGCCAATTTTTTGAATTTTGGTCGTTCCTGCGGCAAAATTTACAAACAATTGCAATTATCATATTATATAATAAATATTACAGCAGCAAATTTAAGAGCTTTACGGATCTGAGCCAAATGATATCATTCTGGGCTCATATACTCCTTTCCCATCACTTTCATTTCTTTTACCTATACCAATTTCTCGGTATCGCGGCAATGACAAAAAATGTGTAGAATTTCTGTAGGTTGTGAAAACCTATTCACATTAAAACTACTTGAGTGACGTGACGATTTTATCTCGCAAAAGAGAAATGGTTACTTCGCTGCGCCGGAATATATCGTACATTTCCCATGCTGCGCGGACTTTGAAGAGCTGTCACTCGGAGACTATTTAAATCAATCCCATCATTAAAAGAGATTCGTGCATATTTTTTTAAGCACTACAACTTTTACATTCGCAATTTTCGGAAAAAACCACCCCCACAGAGCTAGAATGGCGGAAACATATTTTTGGTAACTTTGTTGCCCTCTACCGTTTGAAATACCAACTTCTCGGTATCACGACCAGGATAAAAAATGTGTAGAATTTTATTTCAAACATTTTCTTTTCAATAACTTTTGACGACCAATGGATCGCGAGAAAAAACAAATATAATTGTTATCAAGATTGCGGCTGTTTGGCATGGGGTGGGGTGGCGCCTTTTTGGTTTTACACTTGTCTAATGACCCTAAACCACTGGGCAAGAGGAATCGCCGCGGCCAATTTTTTTAAGGTGAAGGGGTATTTTCCGACAATTTTACTGTACTATTAGTTGTGCCAGGGTCGACATCGAATCTCTCCGGTCGCAGAAATCGACACAAGCCCGAAGCCATTGGATTTTTACTTCGACCAGGATCTTCACCATTTGTAGCCATTCCTTAGTTAAATAAATTGTTATTATTAATATAGTTTATACGATAACGGCTGACTGCAGATTGTTTAAATATAGGGACATGAAGGTCAATAAAACAGCCAAATATATTTTTCTTCAGCTGATTATAATCAGCATTAGTAACGTTTCGTTATATAAATAACTTCTTCAGACAAATTAATTGAAATAATATATGTAGTAATAAAACATTATCTTTGAAATCAAATAATTCATATTTCAAATATATCAAATATAAAATATTGTAATAGGTGGTACATTATGAAAAATTAACAATCAATAAGTAAAAATTAATATGTGGGGAGGAATTAACACTCCCCCGCATTGTTGTTAAATAGTTAGGCATAGGATGGAAAGCGAAAACGTTTTCGCGAAAACGTTTTCGCTTTCCATCCTATGCCTAACTATTTAACAACAATGCGGGGGAGTGTTAATTCCTCCCCACATATTAATTTTTACTTATTGATTGTTAATTTTTCATAATGTACCACCTATTACAATATTTTATATTTGATATATTTGAAATATGAATTATTTGATTTCAAAGATAATGTTTTATTACTACATATATTATTTCAATTAATTTGTCTGAAGAAGTTATTTATATAACGAAACGTTACTAATGCTGATTATAATCAGCTGAAGAAAAATATATTTGGCTGTTTTATTGACCTTCATGTCCCTATATTTAATAAATTGTTATGAGACAAAACCACTAGAGAACTTGGCTTTATTTAACTAAGGACTTTGACAGTAATCCATATAATAAATTGACAGAAGAAATCAACGACTACTAATTTTATTTAAATACATATCACTAACTAGTACCAAATCTCCTTTTTGAAATTTAATTGGACGTTTTCTACCTTGATCATATCTACGTTTTCGTCTTTGACCCTTTGCTAAACATATTTCTTGTACTAATCTTATTTTTATTTGTGTATGAATTAGTCGGCCTATTTCCACAGTTTATATTATTGTAGCGCGACGTTTCGGAAGCTAATTCTGCTTCCGTCATCAGGCGTAGTCTTGAGAAGGACTGATTTCGCACTTGGAGTTGGTTTTTAACTGCACAAGTACTTGACACACTATAGGCATTTACGAAAATTATACCGGTAGATACCGCTTGCACCAATCGCGTTCGATAATGTTACCGGTTACACCGGCCCTGCGTTCGAAAATTATACCGATATACCGAACTCGTCTACCGGGTACATGAATTATAAACCGAGAGATTACGTCGGTAGATCAAACATGTGTCCAACATAACCTAAAAAACACGAATTGTTTACATTTGATCGCACTCGATTTTTGTATTTAAGGTTTATTACTATAATGAATCTTGAAGAAAATGCAGTAGGACAGTGTTCGGTATGCGGACTTCAAGGCGACTATGAAGAAATTCAGCGTCACTTTGAAGAAACGCACATTAGTTATATGCAGGAGGAAAGTGAAAATGTTTGTAATATTGAAGAAAATGAAGAAGGTAGGTAATCAATTGCTTTTAATTTAAACACAGCAGTTTCAGTTTTTATCTCTGCTTCTTTTGTAGATGAGGAAGAGATTGGATATGTGAATAATCCTTGTTCAGAAAATGTAAGAAAGTGGACTGATGCCAATATTAAATTACTGTTGTCGACTTATCAGGATCATTTGTATTTATTCAGATCAGCTAAAAAAACAAATTCAGCAGTTTGGAAGCTTGTCGCAAATGAAGTTAAAAATCTGGTGTGATACACTCACACAACTTCCTTTTACAGTGATCTTATAATTAGTTAAATATTTAATTTTTAATTTTTAAGCATTTGTCAAAAATTTTCAAAAATTACGAATTCTACAAAAACGGTACAAAATAGAGCGTTAGTTGAACAGACAAATTTTCTCTAAAATCTTAAGCAGAATTCAAAAAATGTAATAATATACCGGGTGTTCTATTTAAAATAGGAGTTAATAAAAAAAATAGAAAAAAAAACAAAAGAAACCCACTTTAGAAGTATTCAACTGGAAAATCACCTATCTCACGTTAATGCACATTAAAAATGTAATAAAAATGTAAAGTTTGAAAAAAATCGTTAGAGCCGTTTTTGAAAAAATCGAAAAAAACTAAAAAATCACAAGAGTAAACACCTACTTCCGGTTATGCGATTTTTTTAAAAAGCTTGCTGTCTCATCTACATAGTACACAAAACTTATATATGAAGTTTCAACGCCATACCTCTTTTCGTTTTTGAGATATTCTGTTCACAGACAGACAGACACACAGACAGACACACAGACAGACAGACACACAGACCAATGAAAAAAAATATGTTTTTTGGGATCAGGGGACTCTAAAACGTGAAGATCTGTTGAAAACTCAATTTCGAATTTTTGGGGTGAATCCAATACTTCCTTTACGGTAAAAGGAAGTAACAAATTGGGTTACAAATTTAGTGGATACGAATGCGATATGAAATTTAGGAATTAAAAAAAACTTATAAACGTATCAAAGACAACAATACATCAACTGGTAGGTAGAGGTGGGGCGATTCATGAACGAATCGTTCATTTGAACGACTCCGACCAAAGAATCGTCTGAATCGGTTCTTTCCTGTCTCGATTCGTCGTTCAATTGATTCGAAGTTACGTTTTGTACGACGCTGCGCAGCGTGATTTAAATCTGAATAAAGAATCGTGAATCCTATGAATCGGTTTCTTCTTGTCTCGGTTCGTCGTTTGTATTAGATTTTGATCGTACGACGCAATGCGCCATTCAAAAATTGAAACCCGAACGCGAACGGGACGAACTAAACGAAACCGAATCTTAAACTTGGTTGGTGCCACTGTCTCATAAGTAATACCTGCAACTGCAATGCAATTAAACTGATAACTGACCAAGCGGCAAGCGCATTTTAGCAAGCATAGCAAAGATAGTATGGAAGGTTCATAATTCATACATAGACATACCGTCTGGTTTCAAGAATACAGACGCGCTCGGTGCAAAACCTAAAATTCAGGGGGACCTAACCGAACGAAACTGAATCGTTCAAATGAACGAATCGAATGAATCGATTCATGTTGATTGATTGAATCGTAAGAATCGACTCCCAAAAATGAATCGGATTGCCCACCTCTACTGGTAGGGGTTCCAAAACATGGCCTTACTTTAATCAATTTCAAGAGATTTTTGGCAAAGATGCAGACGTGAATCCCGAACTATTGTGCCTTGCAAGTAATGCTAGTGAACCAACTGCAAGTATTAGTGGTAGTGAATCAGGACCTTTAACTTTAGTCGAAACTTCAAGCCCTTCTAGCAGATCAGAGGTAGCTACTTAATAACTTAGTTAATTTAGTTATTCAAAGTATATCGGTTACAGTATGAAACACCTACTACGTCAACTTCAAGGAAAATAACTTCTGATGTTGAACCTGAATGGGCCAAGCGATTTCGAGAGGAAGCTGCAGCACGTCATGAGGAAAAAATGGAGCTATTTAAAGAATTAATCAATGTTTTAAAAAACAAATAAATATTTTTATTTCTTATAAAGCATATTAGCAATACAGTTTTTTTTATTTAGACCAGTACAATCATTATTTGAATATGGAATTTTCAACGGAACCATGCTTTCATTAAAATATGGCTCAATATCTTTATCGTCTCTCTCCATACAAATGTTGTGTAAAACACAACATGCAATAATTAGTGTTGGAATAAGCTGGGTTCTATAAATATTAACGTGTTTTAAAATCCTAAACCGACCCTTTAATAACCCAAATGATTGTTCAATAAACACACGTGTAGATGAATGTTTAAAATTATAATTTTTCTGAATTCTTGTCAAATGTCCAGTGTCTTTATGCGGAGTTAATACATATTTAGTATTTTTATAAGCCGAGTCTCCTAAAATGTGGCTGTCTTGTGGGAAAAGATTATTTGGATTTTCTTCAATCCTTCTGCCTAGCGGGGAGTTATAAAATACTCGAGCATCATGTACACTGCCAGGATAACCTGCCAAATGTTTGAAATAAGCTTACATCGTGCATGAACATCATACATTTAATAAAAGCTGCATTTGATCATACCTGCAAAGACATCGATAAACATATAATTTGTGTCACATACAGCCTGTAATATGATTGAGTGATATTTATTTCTATTGCAGTAAACCATTTGCTGCTTTAGAGGAGCACTGATCGGAATGTGCGTACCATCAATAGTACCTATAACATTCACAAAATCTTGCCTCTTTTGAAATGCTGCCATTGTTTTAACAGCCTGCACACCAACTGGCCATTTAATATAATTGCTTGATAATTGTACTAAGATTGCACAAATTTTATGCAGATAACACCATGCGGTGGACTTGGAAATGTCGAATCTTTCAGCGATAGTTCTGTAAAAATGTGTTTTCTTCAAATTGCTACAGATGAGCTATTAATAAAAATAGCAAACCTGAAAACTTCCTGATTAGCAAGCAAACACAAGACTACCAGCAATTGCTGTTCTGGTGCTTTTGTAGGTCTTCCGATTCCATTTTTGTTCTTCGGATTTAAATAGGGCCCTAACACTCCAATTAAATGTTCAAAGGTGTCTCTTCGCAACCTAAAGTGGCTTTTAAAACCTGTAAAATACGGTATAGGTACATAACATATTTTTATTTTTTAAGTTCTCAAAATAAAGCCAAAATAGTATACTTACCATCAAGACTATACATAAGAGCTACATTCACTACATAATTTTTTATTCCAATTCGCGCTTTTCGTTTTTTTTGTAAAAAATAGTTATTAAGGACTGCTACTTCATCGTCACTGTCTAATAATTCCCCGAGACTATTGGTAAAACGGAGAGCAATGTTTTGTCGTCCATGACTGATAGTTGGTTATTTACGAAATTTTAGGTTATGTTGCCCAAATTTACCACAATTTGCGTTCGAAAATTTTGTGACCAGATCCATCTACCTTAAGTATCAGCTGACTAACCGGTATATACCTATAGGTATCTACCGGTATAATTTTCGTAAATGCCTTATGTTTATACTTAAATGTCAAAACTTGACATTTGATTTTTAAGTGACATCGAACCTGGAACCTTCCGATTTATAAGTCGGATGCTTTACCATTGAGACACCGGAGGATCTGATACTCAAACTTCAAGATGGAACCACGTAAGCTCTTTTTTTAGAGAAATTAAATAAAATAGTGAATGCGAGATCCGAATCCATAGAGATCCTAAGGTCAATGAGGATGTATAATTTAAAACTAATTGAAAGGTCATCTCGGTGTGTAAAGGACCCTAGCCCAATAAGTAGAGCAATGGGAATGGTGGGAACAAAATATCCTCTTTCTATAGATGAATCAAGATCCAGAGATTTCAAGCTACCAAAGTTATTCCTCCCTGAAACAAGATCTGCAACAATGGATAAACATAAACATGGAAGGATACTCTGTAAAAAAGAAGCCGTTGATTGGTGGATTGAAAACAACCCTATTCCCAATTAGGGGTCCATTAAGGTGATGAACATACTATACAGGACACAACGGGATCTGGTTAATCAATATTATTCTACAACATGGGACAGTGCAGAAATTAAATGGGGTTTTATAGTCTTAGAAAGAAGGCAAGTGAAAACTAAACATCCCTTGATAAATCTCCCCAAATCATGAGTAACACCAAGGTATATCCCGAAAGTCGATATAATAACTGCAGTCGAAGAAACAGCTATAAAATTAGATCCTGAAGAAGCCGAAGAATATAGAAGTAAGGTCAGGTAACATTTCAAACTCCGAAAGGAGAGCAATCGCTTCCCTGAAAAGGGACACATCCATCAAGATTCTTCCGGCAGACTAAGGAAATGCGACTATAGTAATGGATATGGAAACTTACAGCAGTAAGCTCCAAGAACTAATCGATGGGGGCGAATACAAAATAATCAACAAAGACCCCACACCATAAATCGAACGGCAGATATACAAAGCGCTATTCAAACACAAAGAGGAATTCTCCGAGTACCAGAGAACTAGTCTTACTCCTCACTACAGCAAGCCACCGCATCTATACGGTCTACCAGATACACAAGGAAGGTATCCCTCTGAGACGAATTGTGAGCTCAAGGAATTCCCCTTGTCACCCGCTAGCGCACTTCCTGTTTAAAATAATGACTCCCTTAACGGGAAAAACACAATCCATGGTCAAGAATACAAAGCACTTTCATTAGTTCATATGTTGTCATTCCAGTCGTATCATTTTCTACACAATTGAACCAATGTTCTATTAATTTGACGTAATTAGGCCATTTTGTGTGTTGCTTACTACAATAGCATTCTACCTAATTCCTTCATAACATTCAACTGGATTAGATTGTGGATGATATACCGCTGAATACTTACATTCTATACCTTCTTCGTACAATTTTTCTTTCCACATTCGGCTAGTAAATTAAGATCCATGATCCGATAATATAGATATTGGTTTACCTACGTTAATTATAAAATCGTTTATAATTTTATTTAATAAAGTACTAGTATTTGGTTTTTCAACCCTTTCAGTCATGAATTTTCAATGCTTGTGTAAAAATTATGAAATTTGGCAAACATACAGAATGCATTTTTTTAAAATTTTTGGTGTTTTTGAATTTTTTTTATTACGCCCCGTTTTCAAAATATAAGATGTGCTACATGTAGTACATCATGACTCAAAGGTTAAAATGCGGATCTGAGCTTCACTAAAGGTAAAGAATACGCATGTAAATCAAAAACATTTATTTAGTGTGGTACTAGTAATTTACGATACAAGTAACGTTATCAAGGTTTTTACATTACAAGAGAATAGTTTGAATGAACGAGCGACGTTAGGAGCGAGTTCTTTAAAATTCTCGAGTAATGTAGAAAGCGAATAACGTTACGTATATCGTAACACGGTTTATTTTATCCTAAAATACTAATCTTGAAAAAATAGGAAAAATGGTTATTAATGACACAACAGCGAGTGGTGGTATCACTAGTAAAATAAAAACTCAATACTGTATTGGTGGTAGCACTGTCAGGTTATGTTAAATTTGAGATTTTCAGGTTAACTTTTGCGTCAGTTTGTGTCAAATAACAAACAAAACCTAACCTACTAACATCGTGTTTGACATAGACTGACAATACATTTCAGTGCTGTCAACATGTGATTAATGCTAATAAAGTATCGTTATGTTATTTTTCTTAACAACACTAGTGTTGTTAAATGCATCTTAACGCAACTCGTTGCGAAGGAGTTATTGTCATAATAACATAATAGGATGAAATAAAATGTAAAACAATTCTGTTTTTTCTGAATACCGAGATGTACATTACATTTTGTGCAAAATATATGAGGTTTCCCTTTACAATTGGGATATTTGCATCTTGTTTGTGAGTGTGTTGCCTTGTCGTCGAATTCAGGCAGATGTCCAATACCGTCAAGCCTTACTTCTATTGGTGGGACTGTTTCTGGTCGAAGCTTCTTCAGCACAGGAGGTGTTGCAGATCGTGACCTGGATTGAGTGATCAGTGATGAAGACCGCGACGACATGGGAGAAACTTTTGATGCAGTTGTCGGTCCTCCCCCTTTTGTCGTCGGCTTCCCACCCATGATCAATGCTTCCGCTATGTACAATCGGAAATGGAATAGATCCAGTATTTCCGTCTTATGAACTTTTAGCTCCATAGCTTGATCATGGTATTCTAACCAGGCATTAGTTCAGGCTAGATCTATCGCATGTGTAAACATGCGTAGTGTCCATTTTTTTATCTAATAAACGTACGATAGATTGTCACTAGAAAGTCTAGCTTTTCTACTCCTCCCATGTTGCTGTTGTACGCTCTAATACATTCTGGACGTGCGACATCAATGTACTGTTTATTCTTTTTATCCCTTCTTCTGCAATTATCCTGCAAGTTTGTTGTCATACCAGCGGGTCATCAGTACTTGCCCGTCCCCGCTCATAGGTTCTTCGGAACAGCCTCTTCCTTTGCTTTTTAGATCACTTTCTGTCGAAAAGGGTGGTTTTTCAAACTTTCCAACTCTCACAGTGCCGCTTGCATAGATGCTATGATTGCGAAGCCACTGAAGTAATTGATAATTTGAAAAGTAATTATCATAATACAGTGTTACGGTATCAAACGGTTCTTACGACGCCTGCCGATGGGCAGGCACCGATCGCTAGACGAATCCGAGAAATGTGGCGCTCTCACCCTGAAAAATCGATAAAACAGGCTAAAGGCCCCAGCTGAAATGCGCTCAGGGAGATGGGCGGGGTTAACACCGATACGCCACAGGGCGAGCGTCACTTAATACGGGTTGATGGTTATCAAAGGATGGGCGCCACCAGCTCTGACTCGGGATCCCCACGTTCTGCCGGAACTGGACGGTGGAACGGGGCGGGATTACAATCAAGTACTACTTCGAGTAGCACCTGAATAGCTATTTCGAGAAAATACGCGAATAACTGTTTCGAGAAAATACGCGAATAACTATTTCGCGAAAATACGCGAATAACTATTTCGAGAAAATATGCGAAAAACTATTTCGAGAAAATACGCGAATAACTATGTCGAGAAAATACGCGAATAACTATGTCGAGAAAATCGCCGTACAATGCCAGTCGCAACCACCTACCTGGAAGGCCTACCCGCGTCTGGTCCTCGCCTCACAGCTGAAGTGGCACAGCGACACAATCGCCCTGTAATATGTATACACCAACACAATAGTGTCAAGCAGAAACAAAACGGCGACAATATTAATACGTCTATTGGATTCCTGGGGGTGATCTAAATACATACATATATACACAGGTTACAAAACATCATGGTTTTAAAAGGAACTTAATGGTTAAGCCCAGCTGGGGAAAATCGCTTAATGCCTAAGGGGTTGGCGTACAGTCGAGTCGGGTACCTCATCCAGGCCAGGTGTAATGGGTAAACGTGGGCTTAAACCCAACGGCCGGTCGCCGTTACGCGTGCAAACAAAACCTGAATTCGGGCCCGAAACCTCTGAACACCCTGTACTAGGTCGTGATAAAATTGCCTGGCGGCACAAACCAGCGATAGTTAATGTTAAATTTAGGCGCTGACGGCGCTATCGATTGAGTGGGCTAACGGCGCGCGAGCTGACGCACACCACTGAATTTTCCAGCAGAGTGTACTTTCACTGCACTCTTTCACACAAAGTGTTCCGCCCACAACGTGCGATTATGATTGGCACCGCACTGCAGCAGCTCGCATGCGTGCAGCGGCACACATAAAGTTAGTTGGATAAAACAAGCGTCAGTACGCACAAACGCTATTTTTACAAGGAGTGTACCACGCTCTGGCTTCGCATTCTAGAAATTTGTATGCGAGAATCGGTACTCACAAAATTAGTTGAACAAAGCAAGCGTCAGTACGCACAAATGCAATTTTTACAAGGAGTGTACCACGCTCTGGCTTCGCATTGCAGCAATTTGTATGCGAGAAGCGGTACTCACAAAATTAGTTGAACAAAGCAAGCGTCAGTATGCACAAATGTTCTTTTTCAAGCGTTACCTGGCCAGCTCGGGGGAAACTTCCCTGGTAGCAAATGGTATGCGGGACTTGGCATTGCGGCGAAGCTCAAACGATGCGGAAGGCGAAAATGGCTGGCTTACTCACGAGTCCCCTTGTCGGGAGAAGTCTGCGACGACCTACCTAGGTTATGCAGAACTGTTTGAGAGCAAACCGGGAGCTCACCAGAAACGCTGGGGAAGCTGTTAAAGCAGAGATGAGAAGGCGATATAAAGACAGAAGGCTTGAGCTGAAGAAGGCCATCAAAAAGGCCAAGAAGACTGTGTGGCTGGAAATATGCGAGGAGATAGATGAGGACTTGTGGGGCACGGGGTACAAAATAGTGACTGAGAAACTAGGATTGCGCACTCCGCTCTCCCTAGCGGACGACGATCAAATGACGATTGCCCGAGAATTGTTTCCAAGGCATAGAACACTGGAATGGCCAACAATTCACGCGCCGCAGGAAGTTATACCTGCGTGCACAAACGCGGAATTGATCGAGGCAGGAAAGAGGATCAAGAGGGGAAAGGCCGCTGGCCCAGATGGTGTCCCGCCAGAGGTGGTAAAATTAATAGCAGAAAAAATCGGAGAAGCGGGGTTTCGCCGAAAATCAATACGGGTTCAGACAAGGCAGGTCAAAACTGGATGCCATACAAAAAGTTGTTAGCCTAACCAAGGAAACAGAAAAGGACAGGATAAACCAGTTTGCAGTCTTGGTCACCCTAGATGTGAGAAATGCTTTTAACTCTGTCCCGTGGAAGGGAATAATGGCAGCACTGGAAAAAAAGCGCGTTGCTCCTTATATTGTGAGGTTAATACGTAGCTACTTGCAAGACAGGAGTATAAGGGTAGGGGATAACTCGCAGATGGAAGTGACATGCGGCGTTCCACAGGGTTCCATTTTGGGCCCCACACTGTGGAACGTATATTACGACGAAGTATTCAGCCTGGACCTGCTAAAAGAGGTCTCCATGATTGGCTATGCTGACGATCTGGCTTTGGTAGTGAGAGGTGGGGACAAGACAGGAATAGAGGAAAATATCCAATGGGCGCTCTCCAGAATTGAAAACTGGATGGAAAGTAAAATGCTGCAACTTGCAAAACAAAAAACTGAAATGGTGATCCTAGTCGGTAGGAGGAGTCTAACGTCGGTGGAGATTCGGACTCAAGACAAAATCATAAGAAGTCAGAACAGCGTTAAATATCTGGGCATTACGTTCGGCAGGAACATGAATATGGGAGCCCACATCGAACAAACGGCGAAAAAAGCAGATAAAGCGGTAGTCGCCCTAAGTAGATTACTACCGAATATAGGAGGAGCCAAAGCTGGAAAGAGGAGATTACTGTGCTCTGTAGTACACTCCATTATACTCTACGGTGCGCCAGTATGGTCCATGTACATGCGGAGGGCTAGACATAGAAAGAGACTGGAGCGGGCACAGAGAAAAGCAGCCATTCGCATAGCCAGTGCTTACAGTACGGTTTCAACACGAGCCATCCAAGTGGTAGCAGGAGTCATACCAATTCATTTGCTGGTACAAGAACGTACGTATCTAAGTGGCGAAAACAGACAGGCACAGAAGAGGGAGAAGAGGAACCATACGCTATTAAAATGTGAAGAGGAATGGAGACAAGACACCGACACGGCAAGATGGACCAAACAGTTAATATCCAATGTTACTCCCTGGGTGACACGTAAACACGGAGACGTAGGGTACTTCATCACCCAATTCTTAACCGGGCATGGCTGCTTTAAGAGCTACTTACTAAGAATGGGACTGTCGGACAACGACGAATGCGTTTACTGTGGGGAGACGGATACACCGCAACACACCGTATTAGAGTGTAGGAATTGGAATCAGGCAAGAGAAAGAGCAGCACGGGATATAGGCGAAAATTTAACGGTAGAAAACATCATACCGCACATGTTAGAGAGTCAGGAGAAATGGAGAAGTATAGAGACAGCGGTGGTAGAATATATTCGCAATAAAGAGACGGAAGAAAGGAGGCAGCAAGGGTTGGATTAATGGAATGGTGCTCGCTTCGCCGAAGCAATACCGAAAGGTGGTCCCGACGTGGCTCGCGAAATGAAGGGGGGGTTTTTAGTCGGCAGGCGGCTGGGCCACCTTCCCAGTCGAATCCGACACGCTCGGACGGATTATCCGAGTGTCTTTAGAATATTTTCCCCTCCTTCCCAACAGAAACAAAATGGTATGCGGGACTTGGCATTGCGGCGAAGCTCAAACGATGCGGAAGGCGAAAATGTCTGGCTTACTCACGAGTCCCCTTGTCGGGAGAAGTCTGCGACGACCTACCTAGGTTATGCAGAACTTGAGGACGTCGCCGTTGCAATAAATGGACAC
>CALNHX010013569.1:0-15184 GCA_940337035.1 Agriotes lineatus
TAGTTAGAAATACCTAGCAACTGTACATATTAAAGCAGTCACATTCACAACAGACCATACTTACTATACCAGTTTTTTTTTGTCTTGCATAGTAGGTACGTCACAAATACTTGCTCTAAGGGGCAATTCTCCTCTATCGATACATTTTAACTAGATATGCCTCCCTTCTATATTATTGGTTCCTTGGAGTATGGAGAACGATCTAACCTCATTTTCGGAACGATTGCTGCAACAGGACACACTGCAGCCCGGCATTTTCTATCTATAATTAATACTTGTTGATTTTTAAAATATGAAGTATCTACTGAATTCATACAAAAAATGAAAAGAACACTGCAAATAAGCACAACTTTGAATTCGAACTAAATTATTTGACATGCGCACAGCTGTTGATTTATGGTGCATTCGCCATATTGACTCCAAAAATACAAAACACTGGCGGCATTAATTGCAGTACTCGATTAATATAGGGACTCTATTCTTTATCAGAGCAGTCGAAGAAACCCTTGGTTTACAAAGTACCGCAATGGCGGCCATATTGTTTCAGAAATGACATCCTTCAAAGAAATATGAAAATTCATTAGATACGATATTTTGCAATTTTTTCCGTTATACTTATGGAAACAACAAGAAACATAGCAGCGAATCATTCTTTTAGGTTGGGTTTTAATAATTTACTTGCTATTTGATAACACATCGACAACTTCTAACCAATCAATTTATATACTAAACTTGTCAAAATGACATTACTTATATTCTGACAGATATAATTGACTGAACGATGCCATTTCTGAAACAACATGGCCGCCGTTCCGGTACTTTGTAAAAAAGTTTCTTCGACTGTTTTTTTCTATATGTGCATTGGTTTTACCAGAAATTGTACTCACGATCTTTGAATTAGGAGTGAGGAACTCAGGATGCTTAACCATGACTTAGTACATTGTCACCAAGCCCGACAGAAAGTGCAATGCCTTGAGTATTTCCCGGAATTTAAAAAAAATGGTTTTCGGGAAAATATGTCTCAAGTCACACTGCATTTAAAAACTCACAATAGTTTCGTAACTAGCCTGTAGGAAGTTGGATGAACTTAACACATTAAGTATGCATTCAAAGCAAGCGTGTATTTTAGTAGGTAGTGAAGCATTTACCAACATATTTTAATTAAACATTTTGCATATACCCCTAGAATAAATTATGCAAGTCGTTTTTGATAATTTTAATAGTCAAATTTGACCAGAAGTACTCGATTAAAAAAAAGTGTGTAAGCGGTAGGTACCGAAGAAGATTTTTACATGCAAACCTTTGAAAAACATAATGGCTTGAAATTAAAGTCACAAATTGTGAACTACGGTCCTGGTATACAAATTTACATAGAGATAGGAGCAAAAAACTGAGGTTAACAATGATTTTTACTCGCATAACTCCACAACGAGGCATTGTCCCACCACATTTTACAGATATTTGTCTTCTTTACTTTGTATTAGAGTTTGCAATCCCGCAGTAAAAATGCAATACTTACCGGGATTTCGAGATCGGCTACCATGAGTTGAATAAAATATAACAGGTAGATACAGTCACAGAAACAATATAGCTGCCACATTCGTTTTTCCAGTGCAAGTTTATCAAAGTCCACTAGCTTAGCAAGAGATAACGCTAGAAGAAACTAAAAAGCTATAGTCGGCATGAACATGGAAGGGCTCTTGGAACTGGTGGCATCTCTGTTGGACTTTTAAGGCACGGACCAGAAAAATTTTATAAACTTCTCACTTACATATTTAATTTGTTCCTAAGAGGAGAAGAACTTCCAGTTAAGTGGAAAACGGCATACATAACTAAAATCCACAAGAAAGGGAATAAAACAAACTCTGGTAATTATAGGCTACTGAGTGTTACAAATTCGCTACAAACAATTTATGGAAAAATAATAAAAAATAGGCTCGAGAATGAAGTTGCAGATATAGATGAGCAAAGTGGATTCCTTGCTGAACGATCTGTGGTAGACAACCTGTTTTGCTTAAAGCAACTGACAGACAAACGACTAGCGTGTAATCTCGAGACCCATATGTATTTTACAGACCTAAGGAAAGCCTACGACAGTGTCCCATTATTTAAATTATGGCTGGTTATGCGACAAAGAGAAATTAAGGAGATCTATATTCAGGCTATACAAAAACGTTACTAGCCCAGAATCATATCATTTGGGCCAGATCAGTATAGCTCTTAAATTTTCTGATGTAATATTTGGAGTTCGTATATTTCATTCGCTATAATACGATAATTGAAGTTGTTTGTAAATTTTGCCACAGGAATTACGAAAATTCAACAAATTGACAATAGCTTTACCACGTACCATTTTTGCAAAAAGAATACAGACACCAGACTGTCTATATGTTATTAAACAACAAACAGCTTGTTTCACTTCATCCAAAACATGTTAAGGTGAACGAAATGGTATTTATTTGATCATATGATCCAAATGAAATGATTCGGTAATTTACTTAGTGTTTCCCGACTATCTTTTGTAATTTGTTATTGCTAAAGCTGTTTAAAATATTTCTAAAAACTCCTACAGTTATGATGTACGAATATTGACCAAAAAGATTTTCGTTTGTGGGTACAAAATAAAGATACCTGAAAAATCTTAACTGGGCCAAATGATGTGATTCTGGGCTTGTATAGTCATATGACGAGTCGTGTCAAAACAGAACAACAAAGGGGCTTCGACGAGGAAATTCGGGGAAATTACCTCACTCGGCTGTGCCTCGTGCGCTAAAATTTTCCCCTTATGGATAAAATGCCTCTTTATTCACTTGTAGCATACATAACTATTAACCAAAACAAGAATGGAAATCCTCACATGTCCATCGGATTAGTACGACTTCGGTAACGTTTGGTCCAAGGTTCACATTAATAGCAAGGAAAAAATTATAGCGGTAAAAATCATTCAAGACTTGGAACGATTAACTGATATATTCTGTACAAATTAACTTTTTCTATAGCACATGTTAAAGTGTGCTTTTATCAACTCAAAACAAAAGGTCAAGTTTTACTTTAACAGCAAGGGTAGATAAAGTCATTTAATTTTCTAATTTTGTTTAAATTAAATATGACAGCTTCGTATTATCGTAGCAACCCAATCTTTCTACTGACATTTTGAAATGTGATTGGCTGTTCTTATTTTCTTTTGAAATTGTCAAAGTTCTTGCTATAGAAAAAAATATTGTATTATACACGACGATAAAGTTATTTCTATCCACTCCTTGAATCATTAACGTCTCGACTTCGTCTCGACGTTAAACGATTCACTCGTGGATAAAATTTAACTTTATCGTCTTGTATAATAAATTACTATTATTGGATTTTCCTTATTTTTTATAGGTATCTCTTTATAAACAGTTAAGCGTATACGATTGTCGAAACAGATGAAAACAAACATTCTTCCAATTTAATATCAACTGTACGAAGACTTCGAACGAAAATGGGAGGTTTTTAAAGAAACATGTATGCGACGGAGTACGATGGAATAGTCTTATCAGAGCCATAGCTTGAGCATAGTGTATGCAATTCTGAACTACTCAATTATGATTACGATGTATACAGCTGCGATAGAAATTTCTAAATAACAGGTAAAATCACAGGCGAGCGGTGTTTTAATGGCTATACTAAACAAATATACATTTAAACTTCGTAATCTTGACAACATTTTTATTGGTTGTATTTGGGTGTTTTTTAACATTGCTGGTGAAATATATATGTTACAGGAAATGTATGAAACCTAGGAATTGTATACAATTCCTAGGAAATGTATATAATGCCGAGCCAATTTAGGAAATGTGTAAAATAATTAATGAAAGGTTCTTTAATACATATATTTCCTAGGAAATGTATGCATTTCCTAGGCATTGTATGCAATTCCTAAATGGTACTAGGAAATGTATGAAAATCAACATTATACTGTAGAATTTGTGAATGAATGAAAAATAAAACACAGATGAACTGAGATTTTCCTTAGCAGTGTGACGATTTGTTAGTGCTACTAACCTAACCTAACCTAACCTAACCTAACCTACCGACATGACATCCCTAATAAAACACATTTCCGATTCCAGGTTAGGAAATGTATAAAATTCCTAGGAAATGTGTATAATAAAATTTATTTCACACATTTCCTGACGATTTTAGGCATTATATACATTTCCTAGGAATTCTATATAATGACGGATTACATACATTTCCGGTAACATATACAATAACTGTAGTTTACTTTGAACCTCAATTCAAATTTGATGTCTATAATTAATGATTTGATGGTAGTAACGATTTTTTGGCTTTCCCCTTTTTGTCTGCTGACCTTTATCAACTAAATTTATGTTGAGAACGTTTGGATGATTTTCAAGGAGTTTTAGTGCTGCAGGTTGTTTTTATTCGTTTTTCGAAAACTATCACACAATGTTGGCACGCATTTTCATTCTGTTTTCGACGAGCGAAGTGATCCATTTTCGTAAACAGGAACATTTAAATTAATTTAGTAAATAAAATGAATCTACACTCCCCTCCAAAAAAACTGGATCATTGTTTTTAAGTATATTTTTATACAACAGATACTTTTTAAATGTTTGAATAGGCATTTTAAATGTATTTAAGTATGACTTAATAATATAGTGACCTTATGTCACGCTTAGTAACAATTAAAATGTGTGTTTGTTTTGCTTAAAACAATTTATTAATTGTTTGCTGTTTTAGAAAGTTTATGCAAGACCTCATAAGCAGCATGCCACGACGAATGGAAACTGTAATAAGAGCTAGAGGTAGAAATACACAGTACTAATCAAAGTTGAATTGTTTTTTGTTTTTTTGAGATCAAATTGTTGTTTTTCATATTACATATCTTTTCATTTTCCTCATCTTTTTAATAAAAAAATTTGCCAATTTTTATTATTATTATGTCATTAAGCAATACTGACATAAGTACAAAATGCATATTCAGACATTCGGAAATGATCTGTTGTATAAAAATAAAATTTAAAAAAATGATTCGTTTTTTTTGGAGGGGAGTGTATACTGTATATATTACGAAGGAATTATTTTAACTTAAACAGTTAGTTTTCGCAATATTATTATACTATATAGTTATAGCTATTAACATATCTAGAAATGTTATGATCACAACATCCGTGATATGTTCAATAGTTTATCGGTTGCTATATGGTTATGGTTGCCATGTAGGGTAATATTCCATTACCCTACAGATAAGTTATGATCTAGTTACCAGCCCACTTTTGTATATGTAAACAAAGGCTTAATATCCTGAAACCGGTAATTAATTAATTCGTTTCTTGCAATATGTAAATTAAAAGTTTCAATATCACTATGACAATCGTTTATTAATTATTTATAAACTGTCAAATAAACGCATGTTGGCAGTTCTATAATGTTTAATTATAATTTTCTTAATATTACTGCAGTTAAAAAAATGTATCTCGAATATGAAATGCTTTTGTATTATCAAACGAATTTTTAGGCTCGTCTTCGGTTCGCTAAAAAATCTATCATTTCGAATGTAAAAGTAGCATTTGGTATTGTAGATACAAAAATATTTATTTGCGTTTGGTCACCGCGGTTCTATTTTTTGAAACTAATTGGCGTCAAAATGCCCCTGTTCTGGTTCTTCGAAGTCCATTGTAAACATTGCGAATATCGTTGTAGCTGAGGTGTGAAATGCATGTTTGTATCATAATACATTGTATTAGGATTTGGTTGAACTCATTAAAAGTATTGCACTTGTCCCGTAGAACATTGTCCGTTTCTTCGATTTGCACAGCACACTGATAAAATGCTACAGTTGCGGTTTGGTTTTACGATGAGACTAAATTCATTACATAAACAAGACTACGTTTTTGGCGCCATTTTAATATTCTCCCGTTTTGGATTTGTTCTTGTTCTTATATTTGCAGCAACTTCTGTATTATAATCGTCTTCGAACAATTGATGCAATACGTAACGCAATTAACACTATTAATTACCAAACAACCATTAAGTGGTGCATTTAACAGATTTATAAATATTTTTGAGGTCAATGTATTGTTAATGACGTCAGCCACCTGGATTATGTAATTAAATGCGTTAACTGAGAAAATGAAGAACTCAGTTATGGTAGTTATTTGGAATTTTGCAGTTCGAAGAAAGATAGAATACGTAGAAACTTATCCCTTTTATTCTCAGCAGCTAGCGCTACCATATTTCTACCACGCCTTCAACAATTTTATCGCACTCCACTTTACTTATAAGAAAACACCACTCACTTAATGCTTTGGAGCGGCCCGATCGCTTCCTCAACTCTGTGTGGAAGATCTGTATTTTACCACGTGATGCAATAACACATGGAAATACATTTGGCAACACCGACGGGCTACACAACGTGCAACAGATATAAATTTATACACAAACGGGCTAAATAACGAACTAATCATATTAACGGACTCACATGGTCCTATTAATATATAAAAAAACTAAACTTCTAAAAACATTACCCCTCTGAGGTTGCTTTGACTCGTAATGATAAAAAACCGCATATAAAGTGATTTATATCTTCCGGACTGAATTTTTAAAGCCGGGTGGAACAACGGCCCAATAATGTAAGGGGCTCAACAAGATACCATTTAGCTCTATATATATATATATATGTATATTTCTTTTGGGTACGAATAAATTCCCTGTGTAGCAAATAACAAGCCTCTTCCTATGGTAACCTCTTTATGCGGCATTCGCATAAATGGAAGTCGATGCTGAGTTTTTGCTGCATTTGCATCATGCACATTTGTTTTGCTGTGCTGAATACAATCCCCCGCGCCATCGGGCCGCTGAATGCCGGCATTAATTCCATCTGTAGGTACACTTTTTGGCTGCTTTGCACCCCTGCTATGTTGAAGCAGCAGTAAGTACATGCTAAATCTGCTTAATTCAATAGTTATGCATTGACGATAAAAGCAGTTTTGCCAGCAATAGGTTATGCGTCGATCTAACAAAGGCCTTTAGTACCAATCACGCGCGCGAATGAAGTAGCTTATTAGCTTATTATTAGTGGCATTTGCGTTTCAATTAGGGGGCTAGAGAACCACGCATCTAGTGTGTACAACTTGCAATGCAGTTGTTTAATGCAGTTCGACCTTGATCTCCAAGCAATTAAGATTAATTTTATCAGTTTTCATGGCGGCGATCGAGCGTTTTTTTATCACCTCAGACGTTAGAATTTGTGCTGGCGGGTTTGTTTCTAATTTGTTATTTGTCAAATGTTGTTCGAATTTCAATAACAATTATGTAAATTGTTTGACTTTATGATTTTGGTTTCATTCCAGTCATATTTAATTATTACTTAGCACTGTGGTGTGTAATTCTACCGAATTTGTTTTATTAATTGCTGTTTCTGGGCCTTTTGAGCATCTTGTAAACTTATTACGATTGTAACTGTGACACGAATTGGTGAAATTAAATTTACGTGCTGTTATTAGTATATCTCTTCTTTATCTATACTTACGGCTCCTCATGAACCTGCTCGTTTCTTCTTGAGATTAAATTAATAAGCCGTAGGCAAAAGCATTAAACAGGTCCCAATGGAAGACACTTTTTCAAGAGACGCTATATTTAATAATAACAATAATTTAGAAATAAGGATGGAAGATGCCACACACCAGTAAGAATACAGCTTAACGTATCATCCGATAGGATTTTTATTACCTCCCTTCAGATGGCTCACTCGTAGGGATCTTCGTGGAACTAATCTCATATAATTTCAATGCCTGCTCACTACAGACTTAATCAGAATCCATCGCTTCTGAATTGATTGTTAACTAATGATAAAAATATTCTTTCTGGAATCAATAGTCTACCGCCAGTTGGTGTTCTCGATCATACTGTTATTAATGCCAGTGTACTCCTACAAATGGTCAATTACGTACCATATAGACATGTTACTAAAGCTACCGCTAAGTGTGGACTTTGAGAAACTTGGAACTTACGATATAGGTACCATTGTATTCAAAAATATCTGGGACAAGTTTTATGGCAAATTTTTGGGTTTTCAAGTTGTGCGAACTAGACTTATGTAAAATCTTCAATGAGAATCCCATCTGACTGACACTGGCAGTATTGTTAAGGTTGCTTTGATATTAAATAAATAGATTGGCATGTTACAAAAGGTAACACAAATTTAAAAAAACATATCTTACATTCTCTGTGTGATAACCGAGAATTTGGTACTTAACGAGTTGACCAAACTTTAAACGCAGTATTCACCTGGGAAAAATAACATTAGCCCAATACTTTTAAAATTATGTGCCATGCTTCCTTGTAAACCTCTTACCTATAAAAATATATATTATATTTAATGTCAATTAAATAATTCAAACATGTAAGTATTAAAAATTAAGTGAATTGGACGATCAGTTATGTAAATTTGATAATGTGATTTATTTTGTTTGTATATGAAATAATTGTTAGTTGCCTTGAATATATTTTTAAAACATAAATAAATTTATTGTTACTGAGAAGAAATAAAAAAACCCTTGTTCTTCCCAGATTGGGGAAAAATAGATATAATTTTGCCAGTAAAAGTGTCCATTTATCGTTTATTGAATGGATATATGCGTGGCAGCTAAAGATGAGGTACGGTGGATAAATTTAGAAACTGTGGTTTTTGTGATACATGAGAAAGGTGACCGACGCACAGTGGTCACCTGAGGGCTGTTCCTGAGTCCAGGTGCTACTATGAGGTACCTTGAATTTACGCCTAAAACTGCAAGTTTGCCGACGTTGGGGAGGTCCATAGACTGCCAGGTTGTTGGGCTGTGTTGAGACTGAAGGAAGTGCCATTTCAACGAGTACAACCATCGAGTTCCGTTCCAGATGTGCAGGTATCGCCAGGGAACGACTGCGGATCTCTTCTGGAGGACGCATGTGAATATAAGGAGAGCCTATAGAAAGAAGGTCAATCTTGTCGGAAAATCAATTTAAGTTAGTATTCATAGGAAGCTAATCAAATCTATCATTTACCTGTGAATTATTGCTAAAATACAAAAGTGTTTCTGCTGAACAGATGATAAAAAGGTTGTGTTTAATTTAGTGTAGATAAAATGGAGATATGTATTACTGACCTTACCTGATGCGAGTCTATTATATCTAAAATAAGAAAAGCACACCTAGTTGGAAAACGTAACATAAGTGCACAGTAAATAATTTACCTGCACAAAAAAATTGCCACTATACAAGGAAATTGCGAATAGTGTGAGGCTAATGTTTATTAAGCCCAAACATAAATAATTACCTTAATAATTGTATATTAAGGGGGGATAATAATAAAAGCTAGTATCACTTCAATATATATCAAAGAAATCATTCTCCACCGCTATCTTACCTAAAGACTGCTGTGCGCAAATGTAACACCAATATTTAAAAAGGGCGATAACTCGATTCAAATACTTGCACAACAGTTAGTCGTGTTTGAATTCCTTGCAAAGTTTTAGAAAGAGTAATCGTGAATCGACATGTAATTTTTTTAAACAATATTATTCCCCGAAATCAACACCGCTTTATTCCAAGTCGCTCCACGACTACGAATCTCGTAGAGTGTTTAAATTCTGGAACTTTATTACTATATAGCAACAACCCAGTTCACGTACCACACCGTCGATTACTTTCTTAGTTGGAACATTTTGGTGTTAGATGAGATTTATTGAAAAGGATCGAAGCTTTTTTATGAGGCAAGGCATTCACAGTTAGAATGGGTAAAACTTTTTTTCAGTCTCGCTTCGTCTTCGGCAGTGCCTCAGGTTGCGGTTCTGGGTCGATCATATTTATTTTGTATAGGGACATCTGACTTGCAATACGTCCTTCAATCTAGACATTCATTTTATGCAGGCGATTCAGAACTACTATATGGAAGCCTTCCAACTGATGGTTATTTGATTGTGTCAACTTTCAGGCTCTACTTCAGTGGTGTACGTCACAGTACATACCTCTTTAACTGCAGCAAATGGTCTGTTCTGTATATTTATCTCAAAATAACCCGGGAATACCATATAATATTAATAACAATCCACTATCTGTGCTACCAACCCAGCAAGATCTTGGGATAACTGTATCATCTGGTCATCTAGCCAGAGAGTTGGGGTGATACACCTGCGATAAACATAAAAGCAAACAATTACTAGGGTTTAATTCAAAATTTCCCGCTCTCTTCCCACTTTTTAGTACTCACGCTGTGCTACTGTATAAAATTACATATTTTCTTTGTCATTCCAAATTAAATCAAAACATCTGATTTATGTGGATTATTAAAATAACCTTTAAGCATTATTATTTATGTAGAAATGAATAATCTGCCAACAAATCTAACTCAGTTGTTAATTATCATAACATGAAAATCTCCCTGAGGTTAGGACATGCGTTTAGTTTAATTCACATCAATAACATTTTATATTCAAATTCAAAATCTAGTTGTTATCTTCATTTCATTTAAATTAAATTGTGAGAGTTCATGACGAGGTTGCCTTCATATGCAAGATCAATAACTCTTATTTCTTCATTTCATATAACTATGACAGTTCCTGTTTGGTTAAGCGTTAAGACTTCCTTTGAAACAATAAAGAAGCCAACCTGCGATCGATTACTAATAATAATCTATGGTAGTATAATCGCAGATCAACCCCCTTATCATTTATACACCACGGTAGCTCTGAAATGTTCTTACTCACGGCAATGACCTAGCTAGCTTCAAATTCGGTGGCCTTGGGTCGCAGATTTCTATCATCAGCTGAACTGCTGCAAGCTCTTTCAATAATAAGAAAAACACAGGGCGCCAGAAATCACAGATTTCGAGAAATAAATAAAATTACAGCAACAATTAGGTTTATTTGGTTAATAAATAATAGTTGCTTGCAACATCGTAATTAGGTCTGTAAATTGTTTATCATAAAGTTTAAATACAGTATATAAGTAATGCTGAAAATGCAGCACGCACAAAAAATATGTGAACCTCTTTTTGGGCTCTTGGATTGAATATGATTGCAATTCAATGAAGGAGTAAGTTGACCACTGTCATATGTTTTAACCGTTATCTCGGTAATGATAGTAAAATGGCGTGGGGGCACTTCTTACAAAATTCTTAATACGTATTCATTAAGCAAAACTTTAAATTTGTGAATTGTAAATTTAGGAACAATTAATACATTACGTTTTAAATTTGTAAAGCGCAGTTTAAATTTGTAAATTGTAAATCTGACTTTTAAAGCAGAGATTTATGAACAATTAATACATTATGTTTTAAATTTGTAAAGCGTAGTTTAAATTTGTAAATTGTAAATCTGAAGCGTCGTTACAATCGATTCAGCCAACAATTCATAGGCGAACGTGGTTGTCAACAAACGTTGAAACAAGACTAACCTGGGTGGTGATAAAAACGTTGCCGGAAGGCAGTGAATTAGTCCAGGTTTATTTTAGAGATCCAGCCATCAGCAGCAGCGACCTCGTGGTCAAAGTTGATAAGGGAACAGACGCTCCGTGTTACAAACGGCAAGCCCAAAATGGCATTCCAGAAAGGAGTTGCGGGTCCAAATTATTAATTATGATGCCGATTAGGACATCTAACGTGGCGTCAATCCAAATAAGAAGTCGCTTAAAAACGGCGTTTAAAAGCGGTACTTAAAAGTGGTAACTAAAAGCTGATAACAAAGGGAAATTACTAAACTTGAATATCAAACCAAGGAGCGTAAACATACCTGATTTCAGTCATCAGCTCACAAACAAAATTAATTATCGAGGCGCAATATAGCACACGAGATGCTTTCTTGGAACGAGTTGCTCCAACCAAAGCGAAAGTTAAAAATGAGGTCGCGGACGGAAAATGACAGCGGCGGCTGGCGCAAAGAGATAACAAGGGAATTTCGGAAAAACCAAAACCAACACTTTTGCGCAAACAAGATTTGGTATCGATTGAAATACAGCGAATTATAACTCAAGTGAAAATATACAGGCTGGCCCGGAAGTGACTAAATGGCGAAACAAATAGCAGGAGCTAAAGATTTGTTTCACCTTATGAAAATAAATATTTTTCATTCAGCAAGTCTGTTGAATTTTATTAGAAATGTATTTGCCACATACTTCCACACATCCAATTCGTATTACTTCCAGATATTCGCATGTTCACCTTCCGCATCTTCATACACGTACTACCATACAGCTCACTCTCTTTCTTAGCAGTTGAAATGCTGCTAGTTCTACTCCAATATATTAACTTTCTGCATTTTTACTAATGTTTTGTCAAAAAGGCAATTCTCTTCCTTTGTAATGTATTTCTTACTTGTATTCTGTAATTCCACCTTGTATTCTTTGGTAGTTATGTTAATTCGAGTTTTTCCATTTACCACTACTCAATATTTTACATTTTTAACTATTCATTTTCTTTTCTGCTTTTAAGTTGCACTTCAATGGTAAATTATCCAATAAAACTCTTATTTGATACTTATAATTTATTTATTGTTAAATGGTAATATTCCACGTTTTCCATATCAATTAAAAAAAGTTCATATTTTATTTTTCTTTTATCTCCCAGCATTATTTATTATTATTATTTTTATTTTACGCGGTTACTTCATTGCGATATTAACATAGTTAATATGAACATACATACATACATAATGCGTAACGCCTTATACCGTTTACACAGTGTCGAGGTGCCGGGCGCACCTGGCTGCTGAGGGTGTGTGTTTTTTTTAATTCGGTGGAGGTACTTAAGGTAGTGGATTTTGTCTAAGTTAGAACACTACGCTCGCTCTCTAGATGTTCGCCCTCCAAGGGCTGACCAAGCAGACTGGTGCTTAACTTTTACAAGTGTCGTACTGTCGGCTGTAATGAACAATGAACTATTATTATTAATTTGTAATAATGAAATATAAATTAATATTTTATGCCCAACTCATATTAAGCAATAAATTTAGATTCTTGTATACTTATATTAGCTAGATAAAAATTCGGTTATTTTAATCTTTATTTTTGTTTTGTTAATTAGCCGATAGTATGCTCTTTTATAAATACAAACTAAATATTATAATGACTAGCTCTGGGAACATGAAAAACTCTTTCTCAAAGGTTGGGTCAGTACAAAAATTGGTCCTATGGCAAATTTATGAATTAGTATTAGGTCAAATGCAAACCAAAGATATTCCACCTCAGTATAACCACAAAATAACTACTATGCCATTGCTATTATAAAAAGTTCACAAACCAACTATATACTCATAATCGAACTCAATAATCAGGTAAGAACACACTTCCTTTATTTATCGAACATCTATTAAAATCAAACTTTCTTGATTCGTTGACAACAGTAGCTCACAATTCCAGCCACATGGACTACCTCGCCGCTCTCAGGACAACAGACTATCTGGATCCAAACAAAGCAAACCACATCAGGGCTCTTGTGGCTACTACAACTTTCCGTCCGGAAAGGGACGTTTAGGCGCGCACCTTTAGGCGCGCATTATTAGGCGCGAGCTTTTAGGCGCGAAGCTTTTAGACGCGGACGCTATTAGGCGCCTGGACGTTTAGGCGCCGCAACTTTAAGCGCGGGGACAGTTAGGCGTCACATGAAAGAAATTCACATTATTCTTGATTTTAAAATTTTTTGTTACCTAATTATTGCAGTCATTAATGTTGAATAAAATTCAAATCTTTATAAACAATATATATTCAGCTTTCTACGAGCCTTCTTCAGTGTGTTCAGTGTAAAGTTGTACTAATTTACATATTGAATTTACATTTTATCGATTATGAGCAATTAGTTATTTACTTTTTGTATATGGATAGTTTAACGTAGTAAAATTATATGGTGTGTATAATTCCACCACGTTAAACTATCCATATACAAAATGTAAATAACTAATTGCTCATAATCGATAAAATGTAAATTAGACATGTAAATTTGTAAAACTTTAACACTGAAGAAGGCTCTTAAAAGCGCCAAATACATATTGTTTATGAAGGTTTTAATTTTCTTCAACATTAATTACTGTAATAATTACTCAACAAAAAATTTAGAAATCAAGAATAATATGAATTTCTTTCATGTGGTGCCTAACTGTCACCGCGTCTAAAGTGGCGGCGCCTAAACGTCCAGACGCCTAATAGCGTCCGCGTCTAAAGCGCTCGCGCCTAAAGGTGCGCGCCTAAAGATGCGCGCCTAAAGAATCGCGCCTAAACGTCCTAGACCGCTTCCCGTCTAGTAGAATCAGCTTCTTACGACCTTCTTCAAAGTTACCAACAATTGGGTGCGACCTAAGGTACTACGGCAACAACAAAGCTTCCTCTGGTAGCTGTATGGTACTCCAATCCAACTCGTTTCTCCTCCGAATATGCTCTTCTACAGCTAACAAAATTGCCAGCATGATCACTCCAATCAAATTCAGGGTACACCAATATCATCCAAAACAATAGAGTAATACTTATGGGTAATATTAAATTTAATTATTAGCACCTTTATACAAAATTTGGAACCCACCCCAAAACTGCCTTGATGGTGCACTGACTATTATTTTTGACTCAAAATTATATCCTACTTAAATAATTTTAAATTGTTTTACATGTGTACAAACCTAATTCCTGAATTATCATTTTAATAAATGTCACATTTTGACAGTTCAGACGAAGCACCCTTTCCGATCACAATATTAGTCCACATAAAATATTTTCTGCCTCAGTATCAATCATACTCTTTCCAGTTTGCTCTTGCGTTTGATTATGTGCCTTCTGTACATATCTCCATGCAATTTTGAGAACATTTCTTATCTTAACATCGTATTGTACTTCGATACTAAATATTAGTATGCCTTAATACTGTTTGCACATGTTTAAAAGGTCATATAATAATAGAGTTAAGTAAAATTATAATTTATTGGCATATTTAAGTTAATTAAATGTAAAATAATCGCTCATTGAACCAATAGTAATCTGAAGGTATTACTTTAGAGCATGGCATTTCAAACGAACCTCGTTTCATTTATTAGTTACGCATCTTTGCTTCACAACCCATATTATAATTATTATTATAACACGCAACTCCTTGTTGTTAGTCACCGAGATCTTTGTATTATGCAATATTAAATATGATCTGTTAAATTATAACAAAATCTAGCTT
>CALNHX010013570.1:0-15170 GCA_940337035.1 Agriotes lineatus
GAACTCGTACAAGCCATTTACAATTTGGCCCGTGTTGTTAGAATATCTTGTGAACGAGGATACTTAGGCAAACTTGACCTTTTAGTTCGACACGAAGTGTACGAAGTATGGAAATTCCCTCATATCGAAAACCACTCTGAGTCAAATATCTCTAAAATTTTGTGACAACCGACTAATGAACCCACCAGATCAAATCTCCGCCTCGGCTGTGCGGATCTTTTGGTGAAAACCCCAGCCCACTAGATCCCTCCCTCGTATTAGGGGGTGCCTAAACGTGCTGTGCGGTGTACGTATGTTCGTATGTGTACACAATTCCGGTCGCCAGGAATCTTCCTGAAGTCTTGTATCTTTTTCATACGATAGGTCCTCCGAAAGTGAAGGCAACATCAACTTTTAAAGTATGGTCGAAGGCAAAAATCCAAAGATATAGCATTTTCTGATCTTTTTCATACAACAGTAAAACCTCGCTAAACCGACATATAAATAAAAATCTGGTGTGATACACACACACAACTTCCTTTTACAGTGATCTTATAATTAACCAAAATTTTTATTTTAAATTTTTAAACATTTGTCAAAAATTTTCAAAAATTGCAAATTCTACAGAAACCGTACAAAATAGAGCGTTAGTTCGAGAGACACAGTTTCTCTAAAACTTTAAGCTGAATTGAAAAATATAATATACCGGCTATTTAAAATAAGAGTTAATAAAAAAAATAGAAAAGAAAACAAAAGAAACCCAGTTTAGAGGTATTCAACTGGAAAATAGCCTATCTCACATCAATACACATTAAAAATGTAGAATTTTAAAAAAATCGTTAGAGCCGTTTTTGAAAAAATTGAAAAAACCTGAAAAATCACATAAGTAAACACCTACTTCCGGTTATGCGATTTTCTTCAAAAGCTTGCTCTCGCATCTACGTAATACACAAAATTTATATATGAAGTTTCAACGCCATACCTCTGTTCGTTCTTGAGATATTCTGTTCACAGACAGACAGATACACACACACAGACACGCACAGACCGATCAATGAACAAAAATATGTTTTTTGGGTTGACGGGACTCTAAAACGTGAAGATCTGTTGAAAACTCAATTTCGAATTTTTGGTGAGAATCCAATACTTCCTTTATTGTAAAAGGAAGTAAAAATCAAAGTATCGATATACCGACATGAATTCAAAAATGACCGTTAAGCTATTCGTTTCCACGTGTGACCCACGTGCCATAGACCAAACAATAGTGGCCAGCCCTCAAAATGTCCGTATACGTCCGGTTGTTGTTATTTTCCTTAATAATAATCACATGTAAATATATAGAGCAAATCCACTGATGATGATCATGATGATTACAATTTTCTTTTAAATTTAATTAAACTTGTTCAAAACTTTTTTGTCATAATGGTTTCTTAAGAATCGCACACAACACATACAAAGTTTAATTCATTAGATTTGCCAATTTTTAGTATTTAAGTTAATTTCATGAATTGATTTTTTGTTTTTGTTAAAATTTGATTGGAATGAAATAATTAATAAATTTGTTTTGGTTAAGCATTAAAATAAGTGTTTGTGTTTTATTTTTGTACAGGACATAACGAACAGCATTTTTTTACAGCATTCAACTGATTTCTTAAATACACTCATTATTAACACATTAAATTTGATAATAAACGCGAAAATAAGGTGCCGAAGTATTCTTGGAAAGTACCGAAGTTTTTAAAACAATAGACTGATTCATAACATTGAACTGTGAAGCGGAGTGAAGTTTGTATTGACAATTTTTATGATAAATAACTGGTTCATAACATTTCATTGTACTAGCGAAACGGAGTGAAGATGAGTGTCGAAGTATTCTTGGAAATCACCGAAGGGCTCTTTTCTGGGGTGGGGGGTACCGTATATTTTGCTATTTCTGTACCCATATAGATTAGCGTTTCGCAGGACAAATCCTTGTTTGGGTTCAGAAGGTGTAAGGCACATAAAGCCAAAATAACGATGGGTTAGTTGATATTCCATACGTTTGGCTTTTACTTTCTTCTGTCTGTTTGCCTGTTAGTTATATAACTATTTGCTGCGGGACGACGATATTTTGTAGACACATTATATATTTACCTAGCATAAAGCCGAGAAAATTTCAGACCAATATATACAGGGTGAGCACCTAAAAATAAAATTTTGCTTTAACTGAGAAATAGATAATAATAACAATTTGCACATAGCTCAGGTTTACCTTTAACGAAAATGGGACCCAGCAGAAAAAGCGGTCACCAAAAAGCAACCTTTTTGGGGCCGGCTATAAACTAATCTGTTTGATAATAATTCACGTTTATATTTGCTGAACTGCCACTTTTTTTGTGGCAGCCTGTAAACTAATTAACTTAGCTGTGTGCTAACTTTCATTATCCCGCCTGTAGTTTAGTCGATTAGAGATAAAGCGTCCCCAGCTGGGCTTATAGATTTAGCCCGTTATTATGATATGTTCTCATTGTGTTGTACCTATTTAACCATGTGCTTAGACCAATAGATCGGTTTACGAAGCGTTGCCTTATGATTTCCCCCACGTGCTTGTGCATGCTTATTTTCAAGTTAAGTTATACTCTCGTGTCAGATTTATGTACGGTAGAGCCTGAAAAGAAAGTTCGCAAGCGTCGCAAGTAAGTTAGGGCGCTTGTCGCTGCAGTGTCGGGAGTCGAGATGCTGTACATATGTGTTCTACCCCGTTTGGCTTTCGAGGTTCTGTTAAGCGAGGCTTTCTAGTCTGAATCTCGTGGCGCCCAATTATTTTACAACACTCTATATATACCGTTACGCTTGCCCTGTGGCGTACCTTTTCTTGGACCACGCCCATCTCCCTGAGGGTATCAAGCCGTGGCTTTTAGCCTGTTTTGTGAGATTTTCAAGGTAAGTGTTGACGTTTCCAGACATGATAAAGCAAGTGGCACCCCCTCACCCTTAAGTGTCTTTAAAACCGTTTGATACCGTAACAAAGTTCGGTAGGTACGTTTTGATGGCCTAAGCTGGTAGCACTTAAGTAAACCCTTAACTTGCGTTACTCTGTGTCAAATAGCAAATTACATCTAACCTGCCAACCTCGAATTTGACATAGACTGACAATGCGATCAACAATATACTTTAGTACTGCCCAACGTATAACACTCGTCACAGTATTTTGAAAAGGGATGATTTGGAATAATTATTTAATAACCAAAATGGTTCTTGTTCTTGTTCAGCAAACAAACAAAAATATACGACACGGCCGGTATTCGCATCTACGGCCTCGCTAGTTCACATGGTTCGCCCTGACTGATTCGACCGTAGTGTACTATTTCAGTCATAAATGCATAGCTACCGGCCTAAGGTAAATAGCTATAAACGGACTGATAGGTTCTCTATTATAACGCACTGGAGGGTTTTAGGAATCTGCGACGCAATCGCACAGTCGTAATCGACGTGCTTGGAGCTTCCCGCTTTCACGTTTTCTGTGATCTGTTTCCTTCTTTCTGTGATTCACATCGGTGGGAAGACTCATCCGTTTATAAACAACAAATTGATATTCTAACGTATGTATTTTTAACGTTTATAGTAAATAGGATAAAAATAATATCATATTACGCATGCCTACATATTATTTTCTTACGCAATTTTGAAATTCACGATGTCTGAAATAGAAAAGTCGCCAGTTGGGCGAATAGAACAAAATTGTTATCATTGTCATGGAGCTTCAGCACTCCCTAGTTTTGCACTCTAGTTCCGCCTATTAGTCGGTATTTAAAGGCTATAATTGGCTTTCTACTCGTCTAGCGCACATAACCTCTCATTTATATGTGTCTTTATTTTTATTGTGCGTACAGTTTCATCGCACTTGTCAGCAAGGTAAATTAAAGTAAGATTCCGTGCACTGTACTCCATTTAGCAGTTTGGCCTGAGACTCAGCCGGTCAGAGCTGTAACTATCTCCTCCGAAACTCAATCCTCTATCACAATTAACGGCGTACAGATGTTGTGGCCAACATCACGCCTTCGACGATTGCCCTATTTCCCTACTACCATAGCTGTGGTTTTGGTACCCAATTTGAAAGCGGGTATGCCGGTTTGAACCTCTTACTTTCAGCACGCAACCGAGTTCTCCAACTAGTCGGCCACGCTTGTCGTTATACTTATTAATAAAGCATAGTTGCGACAGCTGAAAATAAATCGCTTGACGAGTTATGTTTTATTTTAGTATTTTTGGTTACAGAAAATATTATGTAATGTGTATTATGTGCAAAAACAGATGACATTTATTAATCAACGAAAAATGGAAACACTATTTTCTTTTAGTTTGTCTTTTTCGTGTCATCGGATTATGGTCACCACTTCACAGTTTTGTTGTAACAATTAATTGATAGTGTGACAATTTTTTAAATCAGTATCACACCAAAGGCAAAATTACAATGTTTAAAATCAATAAAAAACGAGTTCTAGATTAACGTTGACATTTTCGACATTGTCTACATTATCTACGTTGTATACGAGCCCAGAATCATATCATATGGCCCAGATACGTAAAGCTCTTATATTTGCTGGTGTAATATTTGGAGTTAGTCCCAAATTTGGATTTTCTGCTATAAATCCTGTTTTATAGTTTCACAATATTTCATACACTATAATACGATAATCGCAATTGTTTGGAAATTTTTCCACAGGAATTACCAATTTACCAAGTCAAATTTTTGCAAAAAGAATACAGACACCAGACTGTCAATATGTTATTAAACAACAAACAGCTTGTTTCACTTCAACCAAAACATGCTACGGTGAACGAAATGATATTTTGATCATTTGGGCCAAATGAAATGAATCGATAATTTATTTTTAATTTAGTGATTCTAGACTATTTTTTTTAAATTTGTTATTGCTAAAGCTGTTTAAAATATTGCTAAAAACTCCTACAATTATGAAGTAAGAATATTGCCCAAAAAGATTTTCTTTTGTGGGTACAATATACAGATACCTGAAAAATCTTAACTGGGCCAAATGATGTGATTCTGGTCTCATATATGAAATTAAAAATATAAGACAGTCTACAATATCCATTATATACGCTTGTAGACAACCATGTATTTTACATCATGCAGGTAATCTCTGAAACTTCTTTGTGGCGTGAATTCACAATTCATATTCTTATATGGGTATTTCGCCACTCTGCAAATTAAAATATTAAATAACGAAAATATTAACAACGAACGTTTCGAGGGACAATCTGCCCTCGTTATCAACGAATAACAATTAAAACTAACAAGAACTTATCTTTTTTTCACTGGAAGAAAAACGACCAACCTCCAATGAATTTTCTGACATTGACGTTTGTTGATATCTGTACCTACTTGATCTCATCTTTAAGAATCGATAGCCAACTATTGTCTAAAAATATTGAGAAAGACGACACGCATTTTTCTTCGTTAAGTAAAATGTATGCCGTTTCCTTAATTTTTCGCCTAGTTGACATCGATTCTTTAGACAAGATCTTTGTGTTGTCCCATTGTATTTTATGGTTTTCATCCCAAGCATGTTCTGCCAGCTTAGACTTATTGAATTGATACGTTTTCAACATATTTTTATGTTCTTTAACTCTGACTGCTAAAGGCCTGGATGTTTCACCGATATAATATTTCCCGCATTCACAGGGAATACTATATATACAATTCCTTGAATGTTGTTCTTCGTTGAACGGTTTAGTTTTTGTAAGAACTGACCGTAAAGTATTCATCGTTTTGAATACCGTCCTAACATTGAATCTATTTCCAATTCGTCTAATTTTGTCAGATATGCCTGGAATATATGGTATAGTGAGAGTGTTATATTTTTGAGTGTCATTCCTTTGTATGTGTGTGGCATTGCTTCGTGTATTGAAAATGTTCCGAACAAGAGTCTCTGGATAGCCATTATCTTGTAAAACATTAATAATAAATTCTTTCTCTTTTTTGAAAATTTTATCATTAGAGCAAACAACTTTGGCTCTGTCGTAAAGACTTTTTACAACGCCTGTCTTTATGTTTTTGTGATGGTTAGAATTAAAATGTAAGTACCTATTAGTATTGGTTTTCTTACGGTATACTGATGTTTCAAAAGTATTTATTGTGCGTGTGATTAGTGTATCAAGAAAGGGTAACTGATTGTTTTGCTCTGTTTCTAATGTGAATTTGATGGAGGTTTCTTTACTGTTAATATGTTCAAGAAATTTGTCCACCTCATCCATATCATGAGGCCAAATTGCAAAAACATCATCGACATATCTCCACCAAACTACTGGTTTGTTGGTGTACGTGTAGACATGTTGTTGTTCAAAGTCTTCCATAAAAATGTTACTAACAATGGGAGATAAAGGTGAACCCATTGCCATCCCGAAATCTTGTTGGTAAAATTCATTGTTTAATTGAAAGTGTGTCGTTTTAATGCATAGTGTTAAAAGTTCCATAATGGTACCAACGTTTAATGTTGTTCGTGTATGTAATGTGTTATCGTTTTGTAGCCTATGTTTAATGATGTTGAGTGTTTTGTCTACTGGAACATTAGTAAAGAGACTAACTACATCGAAACTAACCATTAAGTGTTGTGTGTTTATGTTTGCTTCTTTAAGTTTTTCAAGGAAATGGGGCGTGTTCTTTATATACGTGTCTGTATTTCCTGATATAGGAGTCAGTATCTTAAGTAAATATTTAGCTAAACTGTGACAAGGAGAACCTATAGAACTAACTATTGGCCTAAGTGGTACATTTGGTTTGTGTATCTTTGGTAATCCATAAAAATGTGGTGGTTTACTGTAGTGTGGTGTTAGCGTACGTCTTACAAAATCTGTAAATTGTTCTCTGTGTTTGTAAAGTGTTCTGTATATTTTTGTTTCTATTGTATGTGTTGGATCTTTATTTAGTTTAGTGTATTGTCCCTCACTAATTAGTGTTAAAAGTTTTTCGTTGTATGTGGTTGTATCAATGCCACACACATACAAAGGAATGACACTCAAAAATATAACACTCTCACTATACCATATATTCCAGGCATATCTGACAAAATTAGACGAATTGGAAATAGATTCAATGTTAGGACGGTATTCAAAACGATGAATACTTTACGGTCAGTTCTTACAAAAACTAAACCGTTCAACGAAGAACAACATTCAAGGAATTGTATATATAGTATTCCCTGTGAATGCGGGAAATATTATATCGGTGAAACATCCAGGCCTTTAGCAGTAAGAGTTAAAGAACATAAAAATATGTTGAAAACGTATCAATTCAATAAGTCTAAGCTGGCAGAACATGCTTGGGATGAAAACCATAAAATACAATGGGACAACACAAAGATCTTGTCTAAAGAATCAATGTCAACTAGGCGAAAAATTAAGGAAACGGCATACATTTTACTTAACGAAGAAAAATGCGTGTCGTCTTTCTCAATATTTTTAGACAATAGTTGGCTATCGATTTGTCAGGGAAGATAGACGGTCGGCCTTACCTTTTGGCGAAAGTTATATTTGATATTTTGCCAGCTGGTAACTATCGGCCTAATTGGGCTAACTCGCCGCGAGGGTCGCAGGGTTCCAACTATGCTGAAAAGAACACTATACGAAATACGAAGAGAATGGGCGCCAGGTCCTAGACTCAGATCCAATTCCTTGTGCCGGACCTTACACAAGGTCGAGGATAAAAACCAGCAAGTCAAAAATAAACAAACCAACAACCAATGAATAGATCACAGCTTTATTCTAAATAAATTGGTGCGTACTATAGTGCCAGATATACCCACACACAAAAGCAAATACAACAATAAATATATATATCAAGGCAAGCTACGACAAAACAAACACTTTAAAATAATTAGTTGGGTGCGGCATAAGTAATTAAAATTGTATCACCCTGTAACGGCGTTTCGCGAATAGAAAAAAAACATTAACAATAATCTAGCTAAATAAATAGATAAATAGTCTGCACGCATCCCGTGAGGCAGGGCGTGGCAGAAGAGAGCTATCCAAGCAATCAGCTGACGTCTAACCCCGAGTGCCAGCTCAAAATGACTATATTAGTACTCAAAATTTCTACGAAGCGAAAACACTGACGAGTATATATGGCCATATAAAATTCTAGGTAGTTTTCTATTGCAAAGACATCAAGTAAGTCAATGAACGCTCCAAAATCTACTTGAATATGCCCCTTTACATTGTTAAACATATTAAAATCGCGCAAACAAATCACGGAAGCTTGAAATTGAACAAAAGGGTACCGCGTTCGGTTCCCTAGACACAGCCGTTAATTTAATACTAATAAGATTAAGTTTACGTACAAGCAAATGGCAGATACTAAACTACGTAATTTAAGGGTGAGTTTACCGCAGCCCCGGCCGGCTAACACGTCAAGAACGTACTACCGGGTAAGTAAATCAATCTAAACAAATAGCTAATTACGCAAATAAAGCACACAGAGCATAATACACAAAATACCTTAATCGAAATTCTAAAAAGGCATATCTACAAACCAAATCGACAAACAATACATAAGTAACTAAATTGCTCTAAAAACCTCTCAGGTACCCACGGCACGTGGTGCAGAGCTGGTGGACGAAGCAACCAGGAGGTGGCCTCTCAACGGGCAGCAGACGAGCTTCGATAGTTGCAATGAGGCGACCGCAGGGGATGAGCGGCACGCCGGTTTGGCGTGGCTCCAGCAGTCCCAGGTAGAATAAACCACACCAAAACTCCAAGCGATAACACCCAGTTCGCAGGACGCAGAGGTAAAATCCAATTTCCATGGCGTACAAATAAAGCCCATTTTCATGGCATAGAAAAGTTAACGCATTTCCAAGGCGTAGAATAGTTAACGCATTTCCTTGGCATAGAATAGTTGGCTATAAATTACAAATTTCCAGATAAGCAACCACGCTGACGAAAAGAAATCGTAACAAACCTGCGAATGGTGACGAACAGCCTAACGCTCCATTCGATCGAGAAGAGCCCATTCCAAAACCGCAACAAGAGCGAACGAACGCTGGCAGCAACTCCCAACGGCTTCCAGAACGTTCCAAAGGGCGCCTTGCCTCCAAAAATCCCTCAAAACGACGAGGACGGCTATAACCAAAGCCAGAGAAGCAAAAGGTTCCCAGGGCACAAACTTCAACGATCGAAGCAATGGAAAAGAATGGAATGCAAATTGGCCAGAGCAATTCACGATCCCAGGTTATCAATGTCAAAGTCAAATTCGAAAAAAAGGAAGAAAAACTATAGGTGCAGGTTGTATGTGCAGAACTGATAACAAAGTGTTCCTTTTAATTCAAAATCGAGGCTGAAGGTATTTGGGTTGCCTAACTATAGATAAAGTACTGTATATTTAGAGAATAAAAGTAAATTGCCAAATCTGACTAATTATTTCAATTAATAAGTAGTAAAATGTCAAAATGAGCGTAACAGATTCTTAAAGATGAGATCAAGTAGGTACAGATATCAACAAACGTCAATGTCAGAAAATTCATTGGAGGTTGGTCGTTTTTCCTTCCAGTGAAAAAAAGATAAGTTCTTGTTAGTTTTAATTGTTATTCGTTGATAACGAGGGCAGATTGTCCCTCGAAACGTTCGTTGTTAATATTTTCGTTATTTAATATTTTAAATTGCAGAGTGGCGAAATACCCATATAAAAATATGAATTATGAATTCACGCCACAAAGAAGTTTCAGAGATTATCTTAAAGTAAGGTCGATGTCGTCAAAAGAAAGTCTGTCAGCGTGACAGTTTTAATCATCAAAACAAAGTTCGATTTTGAAAACAAAGTCGGCCTTTCATTATTTCATAACGGAATTTGTTTTGAATACGCAAGCTTTGTTTTATTGGTCGACTTGTCAGTTAAACAATCTAACTTTGTTTAGACAACGGCGGCTTTTCTTTTGAATACAGCGGAAAACCATATGATTTCGACTATAAAAATATTAATGTATGAACATCTCGTGAAAAAAATGTATTCCCGTTATCAACACAATACAAATTTATTTATTAAAGTAGACAATCAAAACGTATGTATCTTATTTTAGTACCTCCTTTCAATTTTGACTTTTCTTGAGAAGTTTTCATGGAAAGTTACTTTATGAATTAATAACCGCAACTTCTATCAAAATCAACTGAAAAGGACAATATATTCATCCTTATTAAGTACAATATATGAGTAGAGTAGAGTGGACCGTTCTGAACCCACCCCCCACCACTTGGCTTTGAGTTCAAGGTCAAGACCACTTTCAAGGCCACGTTCAAAATCAAATCCACTTTCGAGGTCAAGTCCACTTTCAAGGCAGTGCAGTTACAGGAGTGGGATTGGAGAGCCTTAATTGCAAATCAAGGAGTGATTGGCAACTACTTCTATAGCCCTGACATTCATTGGTCTGTGGCGGACCTAGGAAAGAAGATGATTGTATTCCAATCGATTCAGACAACGCTTGTCAGAGGTGTGCTTAGCGAAAAAAAACTGTAGCGCCTGCAGAAGCTCGTAGAACTGCGGTTCGCTCTTTTGAAATCGTTAAACTTTGATAGTTTGTATAAAGAAATAGTTAAGGGAGTAGTAAACGTTGCTGGGGGCTCTATTTCCAATATAAGGTCTGTGCTGGAGGAAAAATCTGAAAAGAAAGCGTGTATGTTAGAAGTGCTAACGTTCGCGAGAAGTATGGTAACGTGTGATGTAGTGTAACGTTTAGCTCGTGATTATGCGCTATCGAAATTTAATTTCAAATTAAAAGCACTTAATCTTCGCGTTTCCAACAATCGAGAATTCCCAGCCCGCTCGAGTCGCGAGTCCATCGTTCTACGCGGATGATATGACAGATCGTCCAGTCCGCACACCTTCTCCCAAGCGCGGCGATGTCCGAGGAACCGATTGCAACATATAAAATGGATTCGCGCCGCGAATAGAGGAAATTACTCCGAGGAAGCGAACCTCACTTTTTTAGGCCGATCCCGCGGCTCCAGCTGAGGAAGGCTTCGGGCCTACCTCAGCTGGGCCACCCGAAATATATCAGTTCGCGAATTAATCCGAGAAACCAGCCCAGGCCTTCAGCCGATTTCCGCGGCTTCCGCCGCGGAAGGCCACGCTTCTCGCAGACCAGAAACATACCAGAAAATTTCGGAATAATCTCGAATTAGTCTCCCCCCAGGTACCCGCTTGCATTCAAATTACCATATGACTGGGAGATCGGAATATGGTGGTTTGAATTGTTATATTCTCTTGTGAACCGAATAAACATTCAGCTTCGTTCAGTTTATGTCTGGGAACATTGGAATAAACTGACTTGGCTGATTAATATGTTGCGAGGCCCATCCTGGTCATTTATGTGCAAATTAATTTATGTCTGGGAAAATCGGAATAAATTAATTTGAATCGTTTATTATTTCGGCAGCCCCTAGAAACTCGTAAGGTTCGATTGGCGCACGGCTGGACATCGGCGTTCGCTAGTTAAAATTATTTCACGTTAACGAAATCAGTTTAAATATCAAACACACTCGAGTATTGAAATACGATAATTCAAATTTGTGCCAAACATTAAAGCTCGTACTAAAGTTTAGTTAAATTTACGTACATTTAAAAGCCTTTGATACTGTTAACCATGAAGTTCTCTGTCGCAAACTGGACAGCATCGGAATTAGAGGAAGAGCAAATGATTTAATCAAATCGTATCTAACTAACAGAATGCAAGCTGTTCGTGTTGGTTGTGATATGAGCGACGAAATGGAAGTAAAAATAGGTGTTCCTCAAGGTACTGTTTTGGGTCCACTTTTATTCTTAGTCTACATAAATGATCTTGCTAAGATGGAAATTGATGGAAAGCTCTTCTCATTTGCTGACGATACTGCTGTTTTGTTTGAGGCATCGAACTGTACTGATCTAGTGAGGAAGGTTGAAGAAAGCATGGCTTTGATAATGCAGAAATTAAGTATGGATTTCTTATCCTTAAACTTAACAAAAACTAAATTTATATATTTTTCCTTAAGGCAATTAACACCCATACCCTTTGAATCTATTTGTGTACATTCAGTAAAATGTTTAAAAACGAATAAAGTCAACTGTTGTTGTAATAATTCAATTTTTTTTTGTTCCCTATATTAAATACCTAGGAATTTATATCGATTCACAATTGAAATGGACGAAACATATCCAAGAAATTGTTACTAAAGTTAGAAAAACTATATATAAATTTAAATTACTTCGCAATATAATGAAAACTATTACAATTAAAAGTATCTATTTTGCCTTAGTGCAGTCTGTTTTTATGTATGGCATAATTGGTTGGGGTGGTGCTGCAAACTGTCACTTAATTCCTTTAGAGGTCTTACAAAAATTAATATTGAAAGTTATGTTCTCAAAACCAAATCGTTATCCTTCAGATTCACTGTTTCAAGAAGCAAATATCCTTTCTATTAGACAGCTCTACATAACTACGCTGGCTACCTTTTCTTTTAAACTGCAGCTGACCTTTGATAAATTTCCTCATAATTATTTAACGAGAGGTAAGGCTGCTTCAGCTGTAGTTATTCCCAAAAAGACTAAATCTGCCTCTCAAAAAAATTCCAGTTATTTAAGTATTAAATTGTTTAACATTATTCCTACTGAAATAAAACTTATTTAAGTAGAAGTCTTACTTCCTTTAAAATCAAAATTAAAAAATGGGTTCTGAGTAAGCCGATGGATTTTTATACTTACCTGTCCGAAGTCTACAGCTAGTAATATTGCTTAATTATTGTTGTTTATTACTATACATGTATGTCTTATCTTTTGGCTCCCATAGTATATTTAGTTTTTGCCTGCTGCATTTGCGATGCTCTTGTATGGATATTGACCAAGTCAAATATTGTTTAATATAGTTAATTTTTTTTGCCATCTCTATGTAGGAGCGTCGTAGATGTGGAGGAAGCATGATAATTTAAGTTCTTCTGCCACACTCAAGCTTAGCTTATGTGGCTTTAAATTAATTTCTAAAAATTATGTATTTTAAAATGTTGGGAATAACTAAAACTAACTAAAATAAAAAAACTAAAATTTAAGTACGTTATCGCTAGAGCTTTCCGAGTGTAGATTTTTAGGCCCTAAAACCCGGCTCGCATTTCACGGGGAAATAAGCAATCCCTAAAAACATAGTAAAACCCCATACTTGCCCTGTAGAAAAATATTTTGTCTATTTTGAAGAATAGCCTTGATACGGGTCGAAATCCAGATAAGATTGCCTGGAATTTGACCCGTACACGAGGTCAAGCTCTCATCCGGGCTTATCACCAGAATACACACGTGTACAGATACCCGCATAAAGTAAGAAACTCATAACTTCAATCTTACCTTTATACCTTTATAATTGAAATAAACCAAAATCATCCCGTTTATTTACATTGGCACGAGATATCATTAATTTGTTTTGCAGTTCTGCCAACACTGACTCGCCAAAACCAACGACCGCGCATGGCGAAGAGATCTGCAATACATCCATGCGAGTGAGGTGGCCTACCACTCCAGGACCAACCACATGATCAGCCCCAAATATAATATTATAACTTGTACATAATTTTGCGAATGATTTATTTTTAAGTATAAATAAACCGAACCTAGGCCCAATTGGAAGCTACCATTAATAAAGGCACAATTAGTTAATACTACAAATTAATTTACAAAAATAAATATAAACAGGTAATGTTATAGTAGAAGTTGAAGAACTTAGTCGGCAGCTGGGACTGTAGTCATGTGGATGTGTTATGCTGAAGCCGCCCCACCAGCAGCAGGACACGTATCTAGTGCTGTTGAACGATTAGTGAGTTAGTTGTAGGATTTAGCTTTTGAGGTGTGACATAAAGTCATATGCGGTTTAGGACGTAGCGAGTTCAGCGATGAGGAGTTTTATAAACAGGAAAAAAATGTATAAAAATGGTGCAGCTGTGGGTAGACTATTTCTAGAGGGAGCCGTAGGGCAACGCCCCTTTATAGATTTGATGGTTAGTCTTGGCCTGGACGGGCATATCGATGTTCGTCAACGCGCGGCACGGTACCTTCAACGATAGTTTTTTTACTGATACGGTCATAGATATAGCCCTCTCCCACGATCAATGAATTCCATAACTTAGTTATGTCGCTGATTTTCCTGGAGATCCTTTTTAGCAGCTTTTGAAGCTCCCACTGCTTTAGCGACTGCTGCAGCACCACCTCCGAGGGATCCCAAGGCTCCTAATGCGGCAATTAGGGGCATAAGCGGCAAGGTACAGTCGTGTTCATTAAAGTGTTGTACAGCATTTGTGCTTTGCGAGTACATCTTGGTCTACCTACTTAATGATAAAGTGTGAGCCTGTGTTGAGTAATAACACGACCATCAATAAACTTACAACTGTCGCTGTACAACAGATTTTTGAACATGACATTCTCTGGGGAACAGGTACTACTCTAGACCGGAGCCGTGTCCTTCGTGATTTCGAACGAAGAGCGCTCCATACCGGATAGGGACGCTCCTCCTAATACGTTTAGACCTAGTTCGCCTTGTACGCTTCCGTTTCCCAGAAACTCCCATTCCGCGTTTCGTCTTCACCTTCATAATACCGGAAATGGGTAGTGTACGTCTCCGTTTCCGGGAGACTATCATACCAAGTTTGGTTTTCCCTTTCATAATTTCCGTAATAGCTAGGGCAGCAGCTTTCCCCAAGAGTGGAGTCTTTTGTTCCCAAGTTCCCAAACTTTCTTCGCGAGAACTTTATCTGCAGCGTGACGTGTCGAAAGATCGCTGGATTGAGAGTATGCGATGTCGTGCTGCTTGCAGACCTCGTCCAGAGGATTCCTTCCTCGATCGCCGCTTGTTTAAGCGGGTATACGTAATTCGAAATGCAACTTATCAATGAGGGTATTCAACAAACCGCAGCCTTTTGATCTGACGTTTCGATGACGACTACGAGATTTACGTGTAGCACATCTCATTTTAAACAAAAATTGGTCGTCGAAGAGGAACTGACGGTGTGCAATCCAAAGGGATGAATATAATACTCTCCGCAACGCGGTTGGAAGCCAGTTCCTCCCCGTCCGAAAACGATAGAAAACGTCAAAACTGTGAAACAACAATGTTCGCTACCTATAGTAAATCATACAGTAAATTCCATGTCAGAGGGGTACAGAAGGCTTTACTGGATAGTGAATGTAA
>CALNHX010013571.1:0-15150 GCA_940337035.1 Agriotes lineatus
TATTAATCTTCCGGTTTCCTCAATTTCACTAGTTCGTACCGTAAATGGAGGTAATTATAGTAACTAACCTGGCTTTAATAATTCTACCAAAGGAGCCCGAGAACCGCTCTGTGTGTTGCTTTGAATCCAATAGTACAGTTGCTAGCTGTGTCAACTGGAACACCTCAGGGTTGCATCCAAGGTGATAGTTCACTCTCGAAAACTGCACCGCAGCTTACGATGCAATAGGTGTAGGTGGCTTGTTAACATGACACAGTCACTTTCTTATGCACTTAATTTACTTGCGGCACTTCCGGCAAAACTGGAAGGCGACTATTTTAACTATATCTATCCGTCAACCAGAAATTTTGTCTATTATCACTGTATGAAGTTTCATCCAAATCGAGGCATAAATAAAGCAGATGTAAGCATGGCTCTAGCCTCAGCAGGTATTCTTCGGTGAAAAACAATATCAGAGGGTGGCTCATGGGTGTTATTATTCTGTCATCACTACTCGTTTTAGTTCCAGGATTTTAAAATAAAATAAATCCAGATCTAAGCCATTCATGAGGCCTGCTGGTAGATCTGTAGACGTGGTTGAGCATTAAGGTCAATCACTTCACATTGTATGGTGTCAAGACCTGAAGCTTTACCTTCTTTCATTATTTTTATTGCAGTTTGCACTTCTTCTAATAGGATGCTTAGCTCTGTTTAACAGTGTATCATAGTTTTCCAGATATTCTGAATTTCATTCATTTTGTTCTTTTCTTTTTCTTTGTTGTCCTCCATTGATTTTATTAATCTAGTATTATACTTTCTAGTCATGTATTTAGCTTTTCAATGAACGTTAAAACTATCATGCTTAAGTTTTAACAAAGGTATTTCAACACATTCTTACTCTCCATTTATTTTCACCAGATTTACCTCTAACAAATCTCTTCTTTTTCATTATTTGGAGGATTTCGTTAGTCATCCATTACTTCCTTTTGATGACATCTAATTTAAATAATCCCTTTTTAATATTTTTCAATGTATCATTTACTTTCTCGACTCCTTCTTTAATGTTAAAAGCATCAGGTACAGTGAATTCATCATTGAAATGTGCTGCTACTTATTTCGAAGGTTCTTTCAATTTCCGCAGATCATACTCGCTGATATTCTTTTTCCTGAATTTTTTATTTTGACTTTGAAAACGATTGCGGTCTGATTATAGGTCGACAATTAGATATGCTTTTACTGAGCTGCATCTTTTTTCTCTTCAAGAATGTCGTGAATATGATTTGTGATAATGTTTTCAGGCGAATCCCTAGACGGATTCCAGGTACTTTTTCGGTAGGAATGTGAAAATATAGTTGATACTACAAATTCGAGTTCGCCTGCAAATACGCTGAATTTATTTCCGCACTCGTTGCTTTTGCCAAGTCCATACAGCCTATAAAGTTACCCTGAAGTCTTTTCCCGACTTTTATATTGAAATCTTCCATTATTGCTGATAGATTTCTTGTGGGTAGCTTGTTCAATGAGCTGAAAGTAAAAATTGTGCGTATTTTCGTTACTGAGCTCTATTGTTGGAGTAGCACTTAATAATGTTTACTAGATAGAAGTAGCATTGAGTTGGTGTAACATTATTTTCTCCCAAACTGGTAGAAAGTTAGTAACATAGTTGGCAAGTGATTTACATATTATAACCTCCACACCATATTTGTAAATTGCGTAGTCGATGTTTGTTAATATTAGAATGAATTGACCCTGGTCAACGAATTTCATTTATTTCCGTGATGGCTATCTTCATTCTTTTCATGTGTTGTTTTCGTACCTTTGCGAAAGTTTTAAATTGTGCATATTTTTATATCATTACCTGTTAATAATGATTTCTTCTTTTTCATATCATCTCTCTCCCCCTCCTCCTGGAGATTCCACAGAAATCTTTCCAACTTTGAAATATTTTTTCGGAAAATAACCATGATAATGGTGCTAGAGATTATTGTTATGAAGGTTTAGTGCAGCTGCTTCTTGGAGCCTTTCACATCTTTATGTCGTTGGCCACTTCAGTAGTTCATCTATCACCTTAATACCTAAACCTACTTATTCTTTGACCTAATTTCTATACTATAAAGCCACGCCTTCTTTACTGCTGTTGTCATTTCATTTGCAGTACAAAATATATCGAGAGGGTAGTTCTACCAGTTGTTCGCCTTTGATCCACTTGCCTTTATACCCAAAATAGCTTATTTTCTGAAGATTTCTTGTATTCCAAACAGTTTTTCTTCTATTGTTAGGGAAGATAGACGGTCGGCCTTACCTTTTGGCGAAAGTTATAGTTGATGTTTTGCCGGCTGGTAACTATCGGCCTAATTGGGCTAGCTCGCCGCGAGGGTCGCAGGGTTCCAGCTATGCTGAAAAAGTATAAAAAAAAATAGGGCGCCAGGTCCACGACTCAAGTTCTAATCCTTATGCCGGACCGTACATAAGGTCAGGACAATTTCCAGCAGCACAAAGAAAACAATCAAATCAACCACCAAAGAAAATATCACAGCTTTATTTCAAAGAGTTTGGTGCGTACTATAGTGCAATGCTAACATAAACTAAATACAAATATCACAGCAGGCAATATTTTTACCAACATCAAAGAACACACAGTATGAGACATGCAATAGTAAATGTATATACAAATTCAAATATAAGTATTGGGCAAATAGTAGCCCACGAGCAGCAATGACTATGAACTAACACATTAAAACATTGTGCGGTTACAACGGAGCGTAGCGAGTATTAAATTTAAAAAGAAAATAAATTGATCAAGCGCGAGTCGCGGAGCGAGTTTAAAATTTTGCGTATACCGGCTCAGAGCAATACAAGACCACCTCGGCTAACGTTTTAACCCCGAAGGTTAGCCCTAAATGACGCTATATCTATATTCAAAATTTTCTAAAGGGCGGAATCAGCGTGCGCTTGCGTGGCCACACATGAACGACGGTGTCCATATTAAAAATGCATTAAGTGTACTTATGTATATTTATATGCTAAAGAAAGCAAAGGCTTGGATTTGCCCCTTACTCGGTTAACGGAGATCTACAATAACCACAACGCTCCCGAAGTCGGCTTACGAGACACGCTACTGAAGTGTGCCTAACTTCGCGTCGAAGGTTTGACATGAAAATATTAACTATTGTTTTGGTGATGAAGACAGCGAAACTTTAAGGCGTCCGAACTGTGTTATGCAAGCTGGTGAGTAAACGCGACGTCCAGAAAGGACACAAGTGAAGCCCAAAGCTACAAGTTCTACTCTATAAATTTTTCAGATAACGCAGAGGTCAATAAGGCTAGGAGACCCGAATGCACAAACGGAGCAATACACAGGTAAATCTTACGACCTTAATTTAGCAAGTAGCAGAGGGTAACCGCATGTCATTGCGCGGCGGCCCTAACATTTAATTACACAAATTCTAAATATTACTAATCTAACGATGCACGAAACCTATCACCTAAATCACATGCCCGAAGTGCTAACGGCATGAAACAGTATGATTCAATTATAAAGTACAACAGGCGCAATGCATATTATCTACAATAACGTCTTGCCTGCAGGAAAGTTTACCAGAACCTAATCTCTTCGTTCGCTCCCCTGGGGTTGGACGTAGCTAGAGAGAAGCAACGATGGCGGCTGCAGCTGCGGGGTGCAGTGCCAGCTATGGAGGTTGCAAGATGACTTGCAGGTGAGTGTAAAGCAGTTGCTCAAACTTCAGCGTGGCCCACGAGAGTTGAAAAATTCGCAGGCGATGCGACCATCTTAGGGGCCCAGTGCATCGAACTGGATTCCAGCAGGGTGCAGTCGAACGGGATAGGCCTGCTCCAGACAGGAAGGATTTCAAGCAGATGGGGAGTGTTTTAATTCCCACCGGGAATTTTTGGCTAAAAACGCACAGAACCCAAATGTATTCCCGATTAAGAAGAAACTGACCTAGTCTTACCTCCAGCTGGGGGTCGAGCCGAGAGGAGCGCGCTAAAGTAGGCGTCCAGAAGATCCGCCAAAAGCGAAGGGATGTAAGTAAGTAGCTATCTAATCATTACGAACATCCACGATAACGCAGAAATGCTTCCAGATCCCTCAAACAATCTATTCGAAGAGGCGAGCCCTACCAAAGGGCTATGAAGCACTTAGCTGCAGAGGAGCACCTACTAGCACGACAGTTTAGCTTGGAAAGAAAGCCGAAAAATTCAAAAACCCAGCCCACAGGTCATCTGATAACCAGAAATTTGGGCCAGAAGAAGCAAAAAAAACCAGTCAGGCAAGTTTGACTGCAGGAAGAGATAACATTGCTCTAGCAACAAATGGAATAGTTAAAAACAATTTGTATCACCGGTTGCCTAGCGGCCATACCCAAATATTTGTAAAAATATAGCAAGAATAAACCTAATTTGCAAAATATAAGTAATTAAACGAGGGGTTGCTTACGAAACTGCATGATAATTATAGGAGAGTAATTAAAAACAAGATATAGCCAAATATACCTAGTCTAAAGCTTGCAAAAATTGACAAAAGTCAACCATAAATATTCAAGTTCAGAAATTCAGCTAGCAGAAGTTCAATGCTACGGGGGGCACTCCAAAAGTATCGTAACAAATCCTCCCCCAACAAAAGGGAGGGTAAATCACCCCAGATTTACCCGACCATACAAATGCCAACAAAAGAAATCGCCCTAAGAGACAACAAAAAAAACGATGCCTGCCGGAAGGAAACAAAGGGAAGGAACAAAGGATCTAAAGAAGTAGACAAGAAGAGAGGATGTAAGAGTTCAAGCACATCATCGAAGACAACTAGACACCAACCTCTTCCGTCGCTGCAAGATGATGTGAGCTGCGCCGGTGGAAGGGAAGGTTACGTCAGGTTGCAACAAAGATGCACCCGAAACGCAAACACCTCGGAAAGATGTGGAGTGGGAGACAGGAAAGCGAACGACACAGAAGAAGGAAGGGAAAGGAAAACCAACCTCAACCAAGGGTTAAGTACTTAGGCCCAGGATCGACCTACAGCACTGAAGCTATCTCCAAATGACAGAAGATAGAACTGATATCCAAAATAACACGAAGTATAAAGAGAACGAACACAGCAAAAAGAGGGAACATCCCTTTCAAACAAGAAAAAAAAAATGGGACAGAGAAAGATGCGAGAAATGAAGGGACCAGATGTTTAGGTCGGGACTCCAATTCGAGAAAAAGGAAAGGTGAGTTGGGTCCCAAAGATTCCGTCCGACGTCCCCAAACCAGCCACCCAAAAAGACGTAGACTAAACCAAATCATCATTATCGTCGACAGCGTTGTTGAGCTTCAAGTCTTTGGCATGCCAATTCCCGCGTAGACGTCCGTCTGGATCCTTAAGTTGATATATGAAGCGAGACAATTTCTTATGAATTATAAAGGGTCCAATGAACTTGGGTGCCAATTTAGCAGTATAGTGGTTAGCAGCATCCGATTGCGTGAAGTTTCTTCTCCAAACGGAGTTGCCTACCTGATATTCATCAGGTCGTCTTCGCAGGTTGTAGTAGACCTTCGAACGATCGTAGGCCCTAGCAAGACGAACTTTTACTTCTTTGTACAACCGTTGCAGCGCTTGGGCTCTTATGTTGGGGTTTTCATCCCTGATGACACGAAGTTCGGGACCTTCATCTTCAGGTCTTTCTTCCGGATTCCCGTCGAGTGTAATTTCTCGGCCAAAATTCAAAAAGTAGGGGCTATGACCAGTGACATCATGCTTGGAGGTTCTTATGGCACAAGCGACTTGTTGTAAGTATTTATCCCACTCACGTTGTTTGTCGGACACGTACGCTGTAAGCATTGTTTTCAGAACACGATTGATGCGTTCCGTTGGATTTGCCTGAGGGTGATACAACGCTGTAAACGCTATTCTGCAACCATAGTTCCTAGCCAAGGCAGTAAATTCGCGACTCTTGAACTGGACACCATTGTCGCAGATAATTCTCTTCGGAGCGCCAAACAATAAAAACACGTTTTCTTCAACGTGACGTACGACTGCAGCGGCCGTAGCCTTACGAAGGGGAAATACAAGAGGAAGTTTAGTGAAGCAATCAGCCACTACGAGTATATACTGGTATCCCCGAGAAGAACGAGGTAGAGGTCCTATGAGGTCCATGCAGATAACCTCCCAGGGCTTCGAGATGTTTGTGTGACCTCCCATATGTCCAGCGGGTGGTCGTTGGTCAGGCTTAGTGCGGGAACACACCTTGCAGTTGCGAATGTAGCGCAGAACGTCCGTTCGCATCTTGGGCCAGTAGTACCTCTGAGCTATGCGACCTAAGGTTTTCGAAACGCCAAGATGTCCTGAGGTAGGATCATCATGATTACGTCTAAGTACTTCTGAACGTTTGTCCTTAGGTAGAACTATCTTCCAATCTTCATTGGCCTGCATGAGTTCTGGATACGGGCTCCTAACATGTTTGTAGAGTTGCGAATTCGACTCGCGCCAAGCAGGATAGTGCTGTGGATCGTTTCGGACTTTTAGGCGCATCCGAGCATACCAACGGTCTTGAACATCATCGTCCTCGATTACTTCATCGATAATAGGTACGGACCTAGATAGAGCGTCAGGTACGACATTGTCTTTGCCCTTGCGATGTATGACGTTAAAATTGTATTGTTGTAGGCGTATGGCCCAACGCGCAATGCGTCCTATGGGGTCTTTAATATTATGCAACCACTTGAGGGCGTAGTGGTCGGTCACGACGTCGAACTTAGTTCCCTCGATGTACGGGCGAAGTTTTTCGATGGCGAAGAGTACCGCAAGGCATTCGCGTTCCGTTGTGCTGAACTTCCGCTCATTCTTCGTGAGTGAACGGCTTATATAGCAGACGACCTTCTCTCCCTCAGGATACGTCTGGGACAAGACGGCTCCGAGTCCATAACCGGAGGCGTCCGTCTGAATGGTGAAGGGACGACTGAAATCTGGGCAAGAGAGCACAGGGGCCGAGACGAGGCAGTCTTTGATGGTGTCAAATGCGGTTTGACATTCCTCAGACCAAACAAACTTCTGGTTCTTGCGAAGCAGACGAGTCATAGGTGACACTACGGACGAAAAGTTGGGCACAAAGCGCCGGTACCAAGATGCCATTCCCAATATTCTTCTAACCTCTGGTACCGTCTTGGGGTTAGGGATGTTCAAGATTGCTTCGACCTTTTCCGGGTCGACGAGTAGACCTTTGGAGTTCACGACGTACCCCAGGTACTTCAGTTCGGGCTTGCAAAAATGACATTTTTCCCGGTTCAAAGTTAGGCCGGCCTTGGCGATCCTAGATATGACTTCCTTCAAGACCTCCAGGTGTTGTTCGAAGGTAGGAGTGCAGATAATAATGTCATCCAAGTATGTGAAGGCGTAAGGTTCTAGGTCGGCACCAATAACTCGGTCGATAAGACGTTGCCAAGTCGCCGGGGCGGTATGAAGGCCGAACGGGAGGCGACAAAATTGGTACAACCCACGATTAGGGACAGTGAATGCAGTTAGCGGACGGCTAGCGACAGAAACCGGCACCTGAAAGTAAGCTGACTTGACATCTAACGTGGTCAGATATTGTGCATCACGTAACTTGTCCAAGATGTTGCTGATGTACGGAAGTGGATAGGCATCAGGTTGGCTCACCCTGTTGAGCTTCCGATAGTCTACGCAGAAGCGGTAGGAACCATCCTTCTTCTTTATCATAACGATGGGCGATGACCATGCGGATGTTGAGGGTTCCACAATGCCCTTTTCTAACATATCGTCGAGCTCTTCATTCACGTGCTTTTGCAAAGCAGGCGAGATTGGATAATAGCGCTGCTTAATTGGTTCAGCATCTGTCTTGATTACATGCTCCACTAAATGGGTGCATCCTACACCATCTCCTATCAAAGAAAAAGCTTCGCTGATAGTCTGATCAAGCACAGCTTGTTCGTCGTTCGTGAGGTGTTCAGTTGAACGGATCGCAGCGATTTGCTCATCAGCTGAGACTTTGGAGAAGGTCCATTCCCCATGGCGAAGATCTGGCACAAGGGCCATCCTCTTCCAGAAGTCGGTGCCCAAAATTAATGTATGTGGGAGTGAAGGAATAACCAGGACTCCGAAAGTTCTCACGCGATCTCTCAGTACGATGGGGACGGTAAGTGTACCTATACTATGGCATTTTTCACCGTTGGCGACGCTGCAGGTGGTAGATTTAGCAGAGCTTAATTTGCAGACGTCCCTCAATACTTCCCATCCTTGGCGACCTAAAATGGTACGGCTCGCGCCGGAGTCCAACAAGCCAAGTAGATCCTTGCCATAAATAGAGACACGAAGATAGGGCCTCTCATCTTTGTTGGCGTGACCTAAGATGAAATCGAGCAGAATGCGATGTTCAGTAGGTATGTGATCCGTTTCTCGAGATTGGGAGACGACATTGGCCTCAGAAATGGTGGCGGGAGAAGACGCTAATCGGCCTCTTAACGCCTTCCGTTCCCGTTTCCCGAACAGGAAGGGCAGGTACGAATTGTGACGTCAGCTTTACCGCAGCGATAACACTTCAATTTGCGTGGCGATGGACACTGAGCTACGCGATGGTCGGGCTTCCCACAGTTCCAGCACACCCCATAGGGTCGAGCGGCTGTAACATCGCAGACTTGTTCTTCGGCAGAGGGACTAGGAGTGGAACTAGTTTCCTCAATGGCAGCAGCTCTAGCTCCAAAACGGGGCTTGTGATAAGCCAAGTCAGGTTCAAGGGCTTGATAAGGCGGAGGTGGATTCTTGAACCTCGAAGCACGCACCTTAGCATCTTCAATTAGTTTTCCAAGTTGTCTGAGTTGCGAGATACTCGTGGGAGAGTAGAGAGCCAGTTGTGCCTGTAAGTATGGTTGCAGGTTTCTACGCATAATCTCTATGCGCTCCATTTCTACAGGTAGACGAGAAAGGCGACTAAAAAGGTTCTCCATGATAGCGACGTAGACCGTTACGGGCTCATCGGGTCCTTGGGTTCTACTACGGATTTCATCCCATAAGCTAGTTTCGTAGTCGCAAGGCAGAAAAGCGGCTTTCAAGGCGATGATCAATTCATCCCATGAACGGATAGTGTTGCGAATGGAACGAAACCAAATTCGAGCGTTGCCAGTGAACAATTCGATGGCAGCAGCAAAAAGTTGATCCTTGGACACGTTTCGAGCTACACGAGTCTCTTCTATCTCTTCCAGGAAGCTAGTCAAACCATTTCCTCCATCGAAGGTGATCCTCCATTTATTGATAGCTAAATAATTGGCTGAAGTGTGTCTATACGACGCAGAATGATTGACTTCTTCAGCAGCAGACGAGCGACGATTGACAGCATCAGCAAAGGGCGGATAATCCAAGTACATGCCAGGCTGCATGGCTGAGCTACTAGGAATAGGCTGAGGGGCAAAGAACTGTGAAGTGGACAAAGGATGACTCCACGTAACCGAGCTAGCAATAGGACGAATAGGCAAGGCAGCATCTTCCTGAGACGTAGTGACAACAGAGCTATGGGGGCGAATAAGAGTTGTCTGGGGCGAAGCTACTGAACCGTCCTCCGAGCTTGAATCACTCGGTGCGACTGACGTATCGTTACGAGCTTGAGCATCAACGTGAAGCTGAAGTTTCGCTTCCAAGGCGGCAATTAATTGTTCGCATTTATCCTTCAAGGACTCCAACCTAGAAGCGGAATCTGGTTCTGCTGTAATATGACCTAACCGACCTTGAACATGAAGAAGGCGAGTACCTAAACGTTGTGCATCATTGTCCAAGTTCCTAGAGGTGCAACTATCAATTTCGGCAGCTAAAATGGAAAGTTTGTCTTCACAGATCGCAAGTTCTTCAGTAGCGTCCAAAGACACGGGAGTGAAAGTGACATTCATAAGAAGATCTATCTTCATACGAGCACGGAGTAATTTACGTTTGTCTTGGACGTTGCCCTGAATGGCAATGTCTCTAACTCGAAGCTCATAGTCGAGCTCATCGACGAGCAAACGATTAACATCTAATCTAAATACCATCTTGCTGTTCCAACAGGACAAGATGATCAACAAAACTTATTTAAGCTAGACTTATAACTATCCAAGCAAAACCTGTAAATAGCATGCAATAAACAAACCTATAACTAGCAATAATCAATTGTAAATACCCAACAAGTATCGACAATAAATAATACCAAAATAATGTAAATCACCTAGCCAGTAATAAATTCTAACACCCTAACAGTTCGATTTGCACTATAGTACCACCAAGTACCCTAATAACGACGTAGTCAAAAATCCTTTCAAGGCCCCACGTTGGGCGCCAAAATCTTCTTGTTAGGGAAGAAAGACGGTCGGCCTTACCTTTTGGCGAAAGTTATAATTGATGTTTTGCCGGCTGGTAACTATCGGCCTAATTGGGCTAGCTCGCCGCGAGGGTCGCAGGGTTCCAGCTATGCTGAAAAAGTATAAAAAAAAAATAGGGCGCCAGGTCCACGACTCAAGTTCTAATCCTTATGCCGGACCGTACATAAGGTCAGGACAATTTCCAGCAGCACAAAGAAAACAATCAAATCAACCACCAAAGAAAATATCACAGCTTTATTAATAAAAAGTTTGGTGCGTACTATAGTGCAATGCTAACATAAACTAAATACAAATATCACAGCAGGCAATATTTTTACCAACATTAAAGAACACACAGTATGCGACATGCAATAGTAAATGTATATACAAATTCAAATATAAGTATTGGGCAAATAGTAGCCCACGAGCAGCAATGACTATGAACTAGCACATTAAAACATTGTGCGGTTACAACGGAGCGTAGCGAGTATTAAGTTTAAAAAGAAAATAAATTGATCAAGCGCGAGTCGCGGAGCGAGTTTAAAATTTTGCGTATACCGGCTCAGAGCAATACAAGACCACCTCGGCTAACGTTTTAACCCCGAAGGTTAGCCCTAAATGACGCTATACCTATATTCAAAATTTTCTAAAGGGCGGAATCAGCGTGCGCTTGCGTGGCCACACATGAACGACGGTGTCCATATTAAAAATGCATTAAGTGTACGTATGTATATTTATATGCTAAAGAAAGCAAAGGCTTGGATTTGCCCCTTACTCGGTTAACGGGGATCTACAAATAATCACAATGCTCCCGGAGTCGGCTTACGAGACACGCTACTGAAGTGTGCCTAACTTCGCGCCGAAGGTTTGACATGCAAATATTAACTATTGTTTTGGTGATGAATACAGCGAAACTTTAAGGCGTCCGAACTGTGTTATGCAAGCGGGTGAGTAAAAGCGACGTCCAGAAAGGACACAAGTGAAGCTCAAAGTTATACTCGATAAATCTTTCAGATAACGCAGAGGTCAATAAGGCTAGGAGACCCGAAGGCACAAACGGAGCAATACACAGGTAAACCTTACGACCTTAATTTAGCAAGTAGCAGAGGGTAACCGCATGTCATTGCGCGGCGGCCCTAACATTTAATTACACAAATTCTAAATATTACTAATCTAACGATGCACGAAACCTATCACCTAAATCACATGCCCGAAGTGCTAACGGCATGAAACAGTATGATTCAATTATAAAGTACAACAGGCGCAATGCATATTATCTACAATAACGTCTTGCCTGCAGGAAAGTTTACCAGAACCTAATCTCTTCGTTCGCTCCCCTGGGGTTGGACGTAGCTAGAGAGAAGCAACGATGGCGGCTGCAGCTGCGGGGTGCAGTGCCAGCTATGGAGGTTGCAAGATGACTTGCAGGTGAGTGTAAAGCAGTTGCTCAAACTTCAGCGTGGCCCACGAGAGTTGAAAAATTCGCAGGCGATGCGACCATCTTAGGGGCCCAGTGCATCGAACAGGATTCGAGCAGGGTGCAGTCGAACGGGGTAGGTCTACTCCAGACAGGAAGGATTTCCAGCAGATGGGGAGTGTTTTAACTCCCGCCAGGAATTTTTGGCTAAAAACGCACAGAACCCAAATGTATTCCCGATTAAGAAGAAACTGACCTAGTCTTACCTCCAGCTGGGGGTCGAGCCGAGAGGAGCGCGCTAAAGTAGGCGTCCAGGAGATCCGTCAAAAGCGAAGGGATGCAAGTAAGTAGCTATCTAATAATCATTACGAACATCCACGATAACGCAGAAATGCTTCCAGATCCCTCAAACAATCTATTCGAAGAGGCGAGCCCTACCAAAGGGCTATGAAGCACTTAGCTGCAGAGGAACACCTACTAGCACGACCGTTTAGCTTGAAAAGAAAGCCGAAAAATTCAAAAACCCAGCCCACAGGTCAACTGATAACCAAAAATTTGGGCCAGGAGAAGCCAAAAAACCAGTCAGGCAAGTCTGACTGCAGGAGAAGATAACATTGCTCTAGCAACAAATGGAATAGTTAAAAACAATTTGTATCACCGGTTGCCTAGCGGCCATACCCAAATATTTGTAGAAATATAGCAAGAATAAACCTAATTTGCAAAATATGAGTAATTAAACGAGGGATTGCTTACGAAACTGCATGATAATTTTAAGAGAGTAATTAAAAATAAGATATAGCTAATTATACCTAGTTTAAAGTTTGCAAAAATTGACAAAAGCCAACCATAAATATTCAAGTTCAGAATTCAGCTAGCAGAAGTTCAATACTACGGGGGGCACTCCAAAAGTATCGTAACATAGTCTCTAGATACAAGAGATGGACAAATCTGAATGTCTCGACTACAAAAATTAGAATAATAGACAAAAACTATCCTAGGAAAATATCAGTTTTGTCTGGCCCGCCACAAGTTATAGTAATTTACATTACAAGGTCATTACTTGGAACTTTACGGGCGATCACGCTAGATAACGAGAGAGCGAAACGAGCAAGTTATCCGTGCGAGCCAGTAAAGTTCTAGTAACGGTCGAGTATCGTACAATGTTTTATAGTATTTTGAATCGTAAACACTTTTTTTTACAAAACATTGTTTCCATGGATAAAACATCTCTTTACGGACAAGATCAGTTAAAGTTTATAACGGGCTCAAAGCCCGTTATAAATTTTTACCGATAGTGCCCATAAAGAGGCTCTTTACCCGTAAAAAACAGAGCTCAGTAAACGGGCGTTTACGATTCAGACTACCCTAAAATTATTATTATGTTCTTCTGCTAGATCTTGATCTCATTTCGAAATTGCAAGTTGCACTGAATTCTTCTTCCGAGACGCAACTTCTCGAGTTTTCGAACTCTGAAAATTATTACCATCTTTAAGTAAAGCAAATCATACCATAAATATCCAAATATGTAACACAAAGTTACACAAAACTTAACCTCGAATTTGACATGGACAGACAATGCTACCAACAACACACTTCAGTACTGACAAAACTATAATACGAATCGCAGGCGACTCTAGTTAGATAGTTATTTTATCTCTCGGTACTGATAAAATTTCTTTTAGTACAACACGACTAGATGCTTCTTAGTTTTTTTTCATATGTTTTAAAATAGCCTTTTTAAATTCGTTTCTGTTATATCTGAATAAAGCCGTATACGTGTGAGATATAAATTCTTTGAAATCTGTTCAAATCAATTTTATATTAAAATGAATATGAGTTGACTCTATGTTTTCAGAGCTTGGATATTGTTTCAAATATTGAAAGAAGAAACGAAGAAACCCAAATGACACCACCTTTTAATATGGTCCAATTCTCTCGTAATAGTTGCATGTGTTGCATCATCTTTGCTATATACGAAATTCTGTATTGCTTTGTTAAATAGTAAGTTTGCTATAAACATAAAAGTGCAACGAAACAATGACTTACACTTTTTCATCAGAAATTCAAAATTTATCACAATTCCTATAGTCGCTATAGAAAACATCTGGGCATTTTCAGATGGAGTTAGGATAGTCTTAAGATCTAATGTTATTTTTCTTTTAATGTATCTTCTGTTGTTTTCCTCTACTTCCAGTTTTGTTGTTGTGTTTTTTGTGGCATTTCTCACCTCAACCTCTCACCTTTGCTTCGGGAGCCAAATTCTTGAAATATTTACATAGTACATTGACCTTAAAGAAATGAAACGTTAAAATTGATTCTTGATGGCAGATGGTCTTAACCCATGTTCTACTTATACCGTGTGTCCACAGGAAGACGCACCATAGGGATAACCTAATAGAATAGAAATATCGGCTAATGCTGTGATCGCCGGCAGGCTAAAACGTTGTTTTCTGGCTTCTGACTCGCCCCTGTATGAAACAAATGTCACTTGTGACAGTTTATATGTGTGATTTAATGAGATTTAATATTGTTATAAATGGTACAAGGGACGGTGCACACAGCACTGGTTGATATTGTAACGATTCTACAGCCGGGTCGTTACCCAGGACATATGATTCAGCCCCGAGCGTTCCAGAACTTCTTGGAGCAGCTGGGCCGCTGCGGATATATGTGAGTCACCGCGGTCGAATACTCGAGAGGCGACCTTGCAACCAGATGCAACGGGTGACTCACGTTTTCGAGAACACGCTCGAGGTCAACACATGCGAATGCCGGAATGTACGAGCGAAATCTGGAATGTTCTAGAAGGAAATTATTCGGATATATAAATACGCGCCTCAGGAATTAGAAGTCAGTTCTCATCAGTTCGAATTCGGCAGCGAAGCGCGTAGAGCTCCCATATAAATGAACCTTGTGTATATAACCCTAGTGAAATAAATAACAAATAAATATAACCATATAAATCCTTAATGTTTAAGTCGGGAATAAATAGCCACATAAATTAGTTGATGTTTAATCCAGCGCATATAAATAAATAGTGTATCGTTGTTAGTTGTTCGTAGTTTAAGTAATTTGTTTTCTGTCTTGATAATTCTTGTATTTGTAAATAGTCGTAATTAATCGTGTAAATAAATGTTTAATACAAGAAGCGTCGTATAATTTTTAAATAGCCCGAACGGTAAAAACGTAACAATATTTATATTCTATTAGCATTATCTTATCTTTATGGTGCGTACTCCTGTGGACACACGGTACCTACCTATATACATCAAATCTGTGCCCGTGTTAATTATCGAGCAATAAATTCTCGATTTATATGGGCTCTTAAACAGTATAAATTAGTTATTTAGAAATAATTAATATGCTGTAAAACTGATTTCCTTTTATTGAAGTTGCCGCCCCTAATCTCTTTGACAACATTT
>CALNHX010013572.1:0-15127 GCA_940337035.1 Agriotes lineatus
CTGCTTCAAAGTTTTATAAAAAGTATATATTTAAATATGTAAAGAGCATGCATATGTGTAAAAATCGAATTTCATATTTCCATAACATTTCTAAAATTTTATAGCAATTTACTTTCTCCCATTAAAATATATTTGTCTAAGAACAATCAAGAATCGTTTGTTGTCATTTCAACTAACGAAAAATTGTTTGCTCAATATTTTTAGCTGTTTTCTTATCAGCAAACCTGGCGTCTTAAAAATGTCAGATGTAAAACATCTTAACAAAGTATTGAAAAACAAGAAACTCTTGTTAAGGCCAGCTGAAAATCCCGCGTTTCCTTTACGAATTCAGACTGCTCGTTCTTGTAGAGCGCAGTTCAAATCCTGTATCTGCTTGCAATCGCTTTCCCTTGCGCCAATATAGTCTGTTTCGATCCTACGGCGGTCCGTTGGTTAGCACAAAGATGCTGCCTGAAAGCGGCGTTAGAATGAATCCGTTGTTTGAGTGGAAGAGAAAGCGCAAACGTATTTGTCTCACACCCTTGCCGTTCATCGCGACAGTAGACCCTATGCTCGTTCAGCTGGAAATTTAAGGAGCGCATTAGCGTCCTGCCCGTGCGTCTCCCCCTCAATTTCGGTAGAGCGACTTATTTGCTCATGCCAATTGGAGCCAGTTATGGGTGATTTGAGTTCCAAGTGTCAAGCAGTGCAGTGGTGCACCAAGCGTCGAAGACGCGGTGTTAACCCTTCGGGCAAGATGCTCGTACGTTTCGATCCAGCGTAAATAGTATCATTCGGTTTGTTCTTCTATCGTATCGTCGCATAAGTTATGCATTAACTGTTGTTACGGATTTTAAAAAGAAAGCTGCTCGAAAATACCAAGTTTTGTTGCGGGGCACACATTGTCGATACCTGCTCTCGCCGTACTTGCTTATGTAAGTTTCTATATGCTGTCGTCATCGTGTTGTGAGTACCCTTCCCCCGAGCTACTTTTCTGATCGCAAACTTCCGTTATTTTGCCATTTCTGGCTGCCGACGTTGTCCATTTTGACCGCTTGCCTCAGCGTTCCTGAACGACGGCTTTCCAACTGGATATCAACACCAAGCTCGTCGCTTAACCACCAGGTATTGTCCAATTAGTTGTACTGTAGTATATATACGTTAGAATCTACAGTGTAACAATCCTTTCACAGTGGACGGAGTGACGCCATACCCGTAATCAAACGCTGCAATTGTGTATTGGGCGCTTGCGTCTTAAATTTTATCACGTTTTAACGCGCCTTCAACGCTGATTAGCCGCGTCGATTATATTCTAATACGTTCATTATTTATCACGTTTTCTTGTCACGTTAATTTAAGGAATTACTATTTGAGGTGTATATGTACACTCATCTTAGACGGATATTCAATGTTATCTTTGTTTCTTTATGACTTGTACAGTCGCGGAAATATAAACCGGGACAAGTCCTGTAAGGCAATATTTCACTATTTAAATATTGCAATTGTGCCTTCCTAATTGTTTATGAAATCCAATCTACAAATTGCCTATGAAACAAAAAGAACTGGTTAATTCAATATAAGCAGCTTGGGATAGCATCGACAATTAATTCATTAAGACAATTTAACTTATGCAAATTTTAGTGTCCCGCTTTATATTTCCGCAATAGTACATGCGTCCTGTGTCAAATTTATGTGTTTTTCTCTAGCTGTTAAAAGCAATGTAACATGGAGCAACGGGAGCTGTTTAACCGCTGAAGGTAAGTCGCCGAGCCAGCTGGAGACGCCGCTCAAGAGTGCTCAGGCGATTACAAGCCCTGGACTTCTGGATTATACAGGGTCTTACCTAAATATTGCCCCCACCACAATTCAATCCCGTGGCGCTCTAAAAACCTTTCTTTGTACGTATCTCGATTACGACTACCCCTGTTACGACGGCACTTCGCCCTAATTAACCGCTTGTTCAGTTTGGTCCACGCCCATCTCCGTTTAGCCGGACAACTCTCCTGTTATCGAACCGTCGAGGCTGAATTAGGGCGAATCCTTTTAGCAAGAATTTTTGCCCCGTAGTATAGAGTGCATTTGTTGTTAATGCTTGTTTGAAGGGTAACACTTTACCTAGTATTATTCGCTCTGTAAAACAATATTACCGATAATAGTTCCACCAACTAATTAAAAAAAATCCAGAAAAATTTGCAGTCAAAAAACTACAAAGATCAGAACTCTCAGTTACACATCAAACAGAAAGTGAAGATGATATGAAAACATTATACACGAATTTATGAACCTAACTCTTCTTGCATTTAATTCATTAAAAAATTAAGTAGCATGCATCGCCCTTCAGCAAAAGGTGTACACAAACCTGACTACCTCAAGCTCGCGGCGATTTTTGTCATGGATGAGGATCAGACTATGATTCCTAAGATTCCTAAATGAAATAAAATGAAGCAAAATACAAAGAGGCTCCAGTTAACCAGGACAACAACAAAACTAGTCAAACTCACAGCCTAAATAAAACTCACCTATCGTGTGTTCTAATTTATACTCTAAAGAACGAGGAGGTATCAATTGGATCAAATAAAACACAATATACCAGTAGTAGGGGATGGTTTAATAGTTGTACCACGGCCTGCTGAATTGTGTGACAAACGTCACTTTATACGGCCTGGGCATTTTTTTGAAATCCATTGTTCTTTTCATTTCTGAGAAAACGCCAATTTTGGCCGTTTTGGCGCCACATACCCACGATGACATTTAAATGACAACGGCTGCCAAGACTAATTCGTATTTAGAAATGATTTTTTAAATGCAGTATCAGTAGGATAAGGACCTATTGTTTTGAATTTAATATAAATATGAATGGTGTTATCTATTTAGTGTCGTGTAAGTACATCTTAGAGATCTATAGTTTTAATATGTTTCTTGAGAGAGGCGTGGAACTCCAAGAATTCGTAGTTGAAGACAGAATCATATTTTCAGGCAGGTATTTTTTGGATAGCTCACACATTTGCACTAAACTAGCATATGATCTGCAGATAATCGTATTTCTTATAAATTTGGAAGATGTTCTAGTCTAGATGGTAATAGTAATGAAGTACTTTATTCTGTGTGTTATTGTAAGGTTGTAAGTTTATGTGTAATTTATTGAAAAATTGTAAAATTAAACATTTAAAAGTTATGTTTTATTGGATACCTATCTGTAAATGTAGTAATTACAAATGTACCTACTAAAGAGAGCGCAATGTGATTTAATAGTCTTCGCCCAGAAGGAGTTACTCGGAAACACATTTCTTGAAAGCTACAAGTAACAATTCTTTCTCGTTCTTTATGGATATTTAAATAAAAATAGAAAATAGATATCGCTAAAAATGTACGTTATTTGAAGCACCAGTACGATAATTTAAATTTAGCTTACAAATCATTTCGTTCGAGGAAAATTCATGATAAGGTCTTCCCCAATTGGTATATTTGCACGTTGCACCTATTATACCTATGTCGAACAGCCTTCTATTTTAAGAATACCAAATGCAATCTTAAACAATAATAACGAATAAGTTAATCAACAAATTATACTGTAAACATAAATAACGTAAATGAGAAAATACACGAAAAAACTAGCATGAAACTAATCAAAAAACACAATAGAAAATCAAAGTGAAAAATACACGGGAGGGTTATATTATTGTTGTAAAATTTTAAGAAACGTCGTAAAATTTAATCAAGTATTTGCATTGTAGTCAACGTAGTAATTGCTGTTACATTGCAAATTTGAAATTCCCGCTCGTGGGTATACAGCGCTCTACGAAGAATCGCGAAAGTTCACATATGCCCAGGCCGCATACAGTGACGTTTGTCAAACCATTCAGCAGGCCGTGAGTTGTACAGTTTGAATACAGTTAAATAAAATAATAGTATTAAAACTAGCAACCCAGTGAGACAAATGTCTCATTTAAAAAAACAAAAAAGACCGTTTTTCAAATAGAACGCGTATTAAATAAAAATTGTACCCAGACCTGGAAGGTGTCAAAGTGGTTGCCTAACCGATCGACGTTTTAAGGTGCAGAGGGTCGCAGCTCCGTTTGGCTGCTGAAACAGCGTAATTACACTTCCCGTTTTCGAGAAATCACGTGATTTCTCGAAAACCGGAAGTGTCACGTGACTGAAATTCGGTTCCTGACCTGACATGACCATTCCAAACATATAACTTTCATAACTTTTTTCTCTATCTCTTACGGTTTGGCTGCTGAAACAGCGTTCCGGACAGACAAAACAGCGTCCCGGACAGACAAGTCTATTAGATAAAGGATACGAGAATTATTTTTTCAACCTCCAATTCAGTAGGAGTAAAGCATAAAACTGAATATCAAACATTTACTATGTAGACCAGGGGTGGCGAACCAATGGCACGCGTGCCACTGATGGCACATGACAAAATAATTTGGGCACGGCATTAATTAAGGAATTTAGGTACCTAATCGAAACAATTTATATTTAACAATGAGTTGAACATGAAGCTTCAAGGCGCAAATAAAACAATTATTGTGTTATCATAGATCTCATTCCTGCTTTCGAGGCTAAACTGCAAGTTTTTCCCAAACTTGAAAAAATCACCAGAGATTTGGATTTACACGAAAAACGAGACCAAGCAAAAGTCACTGAAGTGTTTAATTCGGTAATTAATTCTTCAATCAAAGAATTGTCATCGAGATTTTCTCAGTTCAAAGAATTATCGGAAACACTAAAGTTTATTATGTATCCTGATGTGACTTCACTTGTTAAACTGAACTTGGCCAAATGTGATTGGTTGGAAATTGGAGAAACTGAAATACAGCTGCTTGATTTCCAGTCTAGTTCAATATGGATTCAAAAATGTATCGAAACAAGGAATAGTATATTACATACCGAGGTGGGAAGTGTTTCATTACTGTCGAGAGATTAGGTAGTTTACCGAGACGCGTAGCGTCGAGAATAACTTTATCTCGAGACAGGGATGAAACTTTCCACTGTGGTATGTATACTATTTTATTTGCAATCATCTAATTTTAAAAATAACTACAATTGAATTCTGAATAATAGATATCTTGATGTAGCTAATATTTTTGTTACTATGAAAACAACCCACTCAATGTTTTGTTACCATGGAAACACCCCACTCTTCAGGTATGTAATATTTTTCGGGGTATGTAATAATTTCCTGGCTAGTTTCAAGTAATCATCTAGTTCCCAGCTGTTGTCATGTCATGAAATTGACACATTACAATGTGATTGCGAATAAAGATAATTAAATGAAATAGAAAGACTATCTGTATCAGGTAATATGAGTAAAAATGCCAATATCAAAATTATGAAAACGTAGAATTTAACTCCAGACACATTTAGCAGTCTGAAGAAGCTGACTTTTGTTATCTTAACAATATTTTCATCTATCTATACCTGCCAGTCATTATTTTCAGAAATGAATAACATTAAAGACTCGCTTAGAAGCCGCTTGTCAGATGACTCCAGTTCAGCTTGCATTCTGCTAAAAGTAACAAAGTATGAAGCTAATATAAGTTATTTAGCATCTAATTTGCAACAGCAGAAGTCGCACTAATTATTCTTTCATTTTAATAAACATAATGTTACTATTGCTGTACAAAATATATATTTTTGGTTGCAAATAAAATGTGTTAAATTGATAGTATTTAGTTTTATATTTTCTCCATTAATCACTAAGGGCCGGTTCTACAATCCAAGGATAAAGTTCTCCCGGGAATAAATACCCTAGAAACGATTGTTGTAACAAAGAAAACTATGACAATTATACCTCGGATAGCTTATTCTAAGTATATACTTGCATTGTAGAATCGGCCCTAAGTCAAGATTGTTTGATGGCACGTCATGGCCTCATTAAACATTTCTTTAGAAAAAAATTGGCACGTAGATGAATAAAGGTTCGCCACCCCTGATATAGACAATGTAGCTGAACTGAGCGAGCATTTCTGCATAATCCCCATTTCGATAAAGGCACTGATCAATTTTATCATATCATGTGTATAAAAAAACTCATTCGCAGCATGCCATCATCACATTGAAGTTAGCCATAACTTCATACATACATGAAGCAAAGGAACTACCATAAGTCAGAGAAAATTAAATTACATCTTGATCTTGAACTATTTTCCGAAAAATGTACAAAACACTTCAAAAATCCAATTTTCATCGACTTTTCTTACATTCCGAATCGCGATCAAAGTTCTAAAAAACGAAGCTACCATCAAGATACTACCTGCAGACAAAGGCAATGCAACAGCGATCATGGATTCAGACACTTACTCAGAGAAAATCCAAGACCTGATCAACGCGGGGGAATACAAGAAACTTCCCACGGACCCAACATCGAAGATCGAACGGAAAATATACCAGACGCTGTACAAACACAAAGAGGAGTTCTCAGACTTTCAGAGAATGAAACTTACTCCGCATTACAGCAAACCGCCTCACCTATACGGTCTACCCAAGATTCATAAGGAGGGAATACCCCTAAGACCGATAGTTAGTTCCATAAATTCACCATGCCATCCTCTATCAAAATTCCTGTTACGATAATATCCCCACTAGCGGCCAAAACAACATCCGCAGTGAAAAATACTGAACACTCTGTAGACAAGATCAGGCAAACTCACATAGCTCAGAATGACATCATGGTGAGCTTTGACATAGTAAGCCTCTTCACAAATGTGCCGACAGATGACGCACTAGAAATCATCAGAAACAGGCTGGAATTGGATGACACACTTGCCGAACGCACAGATCTGCAGGTAGATACAATCATGGAGCTGTTAACGATCTGCATTAAGACTACATACTTCCAAGCAGACGAGCAGTTCTACCAACAAGAGTTCGGAGTGGCCATGGGATCGCCACTATCTCCAGTAGTCAGTAACATCTACATGGAAGACTTTGAACAACGAGCTATATCTCAATATGAGAACAAGCCTAGTCTGTGGCTGCGATACGTAGATGATACGTTCGTAATATGGCCCCATGGAAGAGAGACGCTGGACGGCTTCCTGGAACATCTCAACAATCAAGCCCGATCAATTAAGTTTACGATGGAAATAGAATCGGAGGACAAACTCCAATTCCTAGACGTACTAGTCCACAAGAATGGTGACACTGTAAAAACAAAGGTATATCGAAAACCAACCCATACGGGGAGATACCTAAACTACGATTCTAACCACCACAATAGCGTGAAACGTGGCGTTGCGAGATGCCTATATAGCCGAGCCAAGACCATATGCTCGGAAGAAGAAGACCTTAAACGGGAAATTGAGATAATTACAGATATGCTGCAAGCGAATGGCTACCCAAAAAGAACTCTTAACCTAACATTAAAAGAGCTGGACAGAAATACAACACAGGCAGAGGATGAGAAAACGGAACCGACCATCACGGCCGTAATACCATACATCCGAGGAGTTTCCGACAAACTGAGAAGAATCGGAAACAGATTCAACATAAGAACTGCCTTCAAGTCCACAACAACTCTGAGAGGCATGATGACGCATACCAAGCCTCAGAACGAAGATCAGAGTTCAAAGAACTGTATCTACAGCATACCGTGCGAGTGTGGAAGACAATACATAGGGGAAACACAACGACCCTACGAGTGAGATTATCGGAACACCGCAAAGATATTAGAAAGGGCGAAACCATCAAATCCAAGATCGCAGAACACGTCTGGAACGAAGACCACCACATACAATGGGATAACGCATCAATTGTAGCTAAAGAGGAAAACAGGTTCCGTAGGAAGCTGAAAGAAGCTACATACATAGCGCTGGCAGAAGAACCGATTATCCAGGCTAGCGCAGAAATAAAGCCCATTTGGATACCACTACTGCGCAGAGAATTGCAAAAATAGTCTACTGCGCATAGGCTACTGCGCATATAGCGGTAACATATATATATAAGTTTATAACTAAAATATATGGCCGCGCTGGTGGCCTAATGGTAAGAGTGTCAGACTCGTAATCACAAGCGATCAGTGGTCCCGGGTTCAAACCCCGGGGTAGGCACGAGTGTACGTGAAAAAGACGTACAAAAATCAGTCCTTCTCAGGACTAACCAAGAGTTCATTCACCTGAGGACGGGAGTAGACCAAAAACTCCCGAAACGTCGTGTGGTAAACACCCGAGACAGTGGAAAAAGTCCGATACATCTCGGAAGTAGGTGTTTACCCTTGTGATTTTTCAGTTTTTTTTGGATTTTTTCAAAAACGGCTCTAACGATTTTTTTCAAACCTTACATTGTCATCACGTATTTAATGTGTATTTATGTGAGATAGGCGATTTTCCAGTTGAATACCTCAAAAATGGGTTTCTTTTGTTTTTTTTCTATTTTTGTATTAACTCTCATTTTAAGTAGAACACCCGTTATTTTGTACTGTAGAATTTGCAATTTTTAAAATTTTTTGACAAATGCTGAAAAATTAAAATCAAATTTTTGCCTAATTATAAGATCACTGTAAAAGGAAGTTGCGTGAGTGTATCACACCAGATTTTTTTATCTTTCTTTCCAAGGCCTGCCCTAAATGAGTTTTTTCAAACACACGATACCCCGCTTGTTCACCGAGCCGACTGTTTACGTTGGTTTTAGCTTACTTTTTAAACTTTCTGCATTGTTACCGGAAACAGCCGTCGCTCATGAACTGTACTGGTTTGACAATACCCTTTGGCCAAATTATGCCCGTCAGAGTGTATACTTTCAGCCAGAAGAGAGCGAATTACGGTGTACTGCGCCCGCAAGTCTGAACTGCTTGCCGCGCCGCGCCGTAAGCATTAATTCTCTTCTAGCTGAAGTCTCAATCTTGAAAGGTATAATGCAATCGACATTCAACGTCGAGAGAATACAGTTTATGAGCGATGGTGCAGAAAGTTTAAAGAAGAAGCTATCGCCAAAGTGTTCGAGCAAATCGTATACCAAAAGATATGAAATCATATGAACCCTTATACAAATGAATGTCAACACGGTATTGTTACAAAAAATCAGTCAGCACAAATATGGTTTCATTTGTTCATGGTGCAATATAGAGAATAAAAATCAAACCAACGTAATACGTATATACGGATTTCTCAAAAGCTTTTGATGAAGTGGATCGTCATATCCTACTACAAAAACTGTACCGAAATGGAATTGCTACTAACACGTTAGAACTTCTTAAATCATATTTGCAAAATAGACACTTTATTGTGAAACACGATGGCAACACATCTGGAAAATTTAAAGCAAATTCGGGAGTTCCGCAAGGCTTAAACTTAGGACCGATGTTGTTTTTAATTTTTGCCGCATGTGATTCAAAATTCTAAAAGCTTGTTGTTTGCAGATGATATAAAGTTTTATCGAAAAATTTAAGGAATTAATGATTGCAGGAAATTACAAAATGACATACAACATGTTTATGAATGGAGTATATCGAATAAGCTATTTTTTAATATTATGAAATGCTCATAAATGACCATAACCATGAAACCAAACAAATTACTCTATAGTTATGAAATGAACCGAATGAACATTTTTCGGGGCGAGAGTATTAAAGACCTAGGGATAGATTATGATTCCAAATTGAAATTTGATTCTCACATTGAACGAATTAGAGGCGAAGCAATGCCTAGTTTGGGCTTTATTATAAGGCAGACAAGTAACTTTAAACAAATTCAAACATTAAAACTTTATATATTTCTTTTGTAAAGCCGAAGCTGGAGTATGCATCTATCGTGTGGTATCCATAATATGTCGGGCACAAACAAGAGATAAAAAAATACAAAATAAATTTTTAAGGTATTTATATTTTAAAAGATACAATAATTATCCCGATTATCGTACCGTGAGAACAGTTAATCTCCGTGAGGAGTTTGAAATGTACAGTCTAGAAAACCGCAGAAATTTTAGTATGATACTGTATGGATATAAATGGTTAAACAATAAAATCAATGACTCAAAACTCCTTGCTCTACTGAATTTCACAATTCCTGCCAGACCTTTAAGACCTACCTCAATATTTGCCTTGCCTCAATCAACATATACACCAAGATCACATATAACCAAGTTTTTTGCTAATGAAGTTATTGTAACAAATGATTTGGATTTTGCATATGATTTAAAGACTTTGACAAACTTTCTTAAATTTCATTTTGAGATATTAAGCCCTTCTTAAACTATTTATAACTCACTTCTATTATGTTTTTCAGCCAACTCAACCCTGAGTTGGTCACGTATAAAATAAGAGTCTATTAAAGTTGCTTGCTTATAACTTTACAGTGTGTGCCCATTAGTAAAACGTTTATTCACACTGAAGGCAGGTATCCAATATAAATTCTAAAGATGGTAAGAAATATTTGTTAGTAGCAAGTCTAATATTTAAATATTATTCAAATTAGGTGCACATAGCAACGCTTGGTAGGTGCACGTAATTAAAATTGAAAACTAATTATTTGCCTTACTAAATAACAGATGCCCTTTTCAACTCAGAATTTATTTTTATACCTGCTTTAAACATTAACAAATGATTTATTATGCGCAAACACAGCAAAGTTTCTACAACCAAGCAATTTTATATGACTTATTTTTACGCATAAGCAACTCAGAATTCGAAAAAATATAACAGCAGCTTTGTTTCCATGATTAACCTTTCCAATTGCCATTCATGCCAGTTTGATATGATTGTCGAGCTTAACAATTACAATAACACAATATAAACACGCTAACCTTTTTCACTTTCCGCCACTGGTTCTATTTATACCCTCGGAAAACAAAAGAAAACTACCTCCAGGGATTGGTTTAAATTTACGTTTAACAATTGTTCAACGATACGAGAATGTTAATAAACAAAATCCAGTTGCAATTTGGAAAAGATGCATTAAATAATCCTTCAATCTAATCGTAAAACTAAATGCACCACTGTTTAATTCGAACAACAAATGTGAAATTTTAGCTTCAGTCGCACTCGCGTCATGTCCACCGTTTTAGCACAACCAGGGCTGTGTCCCACGGTAAAACCGAGATGTAATTCCGGAAAAATAGACCCACACTTTTGCCGCATTTGTAGGGTGTTATCTACAAGGAGGCAATTTTTCCGCGAAGTTTGTACATACAGCTCCATGTAATCCTACGGCCTACACTCTCGCTTCAAACCAAAGACTTCAGCCGCTCTGTCAGTGTACGAAGGCCCCAAGAATGTTTATGAGCACCTCCTTTCAGTGTTTCTTTGGCCTGCAGTTTGCGCGGGCCCCGCCATGTAGTATTTTCACAGTCCGATCTGGCTTATCGCAGCTCCAACTTCAACGGTATGTCAACCCGTAGCGCTCATATGTGCCATACTTAATTTTCTGTGTTTGTAGGCCTCCCGTTAAGGATACCCAGCCTGCTCCTGAGTTAGTGGCTCCGACTTCCACAGTTGTAGTCAGCGGAACTCGGATTAGCTTTGATTTCAGCCACCAACGGATAGTGACGGCCCCATGTGCTTTGCAGTGTTCTGTTCTGAGTCTATCTTTTTTGGTGTGGCCTGGTTTTATGTAGCTTTTAAAACGTAATTATACCGTACGTTACTTTTTTATCGGCACTTTAACATGCACTGAGTCGGATACTGAATCGCACGAGACTTTGTCGAAATGTGTTATTTTGTGCTATCTAGAACTAACGTAAATAGTTGGTTCTTTGTGTAACAAAAATGAGATTTCCACGAATATCATAGCTTGGTATTGCAAAATATAAGCTCAAATTCTTCTAGAAACCGAAAAAATTATAGCTGCTATTTGAATAAAACTTGACTACAGTTGCTCAGACATTTTGAATTAAAAAATATTGTTTACTATTAGATTATAGCGGGCTTTAAGCCATTTATTTTGATGTTTGGATTTTGAAAATCAGATAACAAATAACAATCCTTCAGCTCTGAGCGTTTTTCATGCACCTCTCTGTATGTGGGGTCTCATTTTCTTCAATGATAAAAACCTGAGCTATGTGCAAATTATTAATTTTATCAGTTTCTGCGCTAAAGCAAAAATAGAATATTTTTATATATTTAAGGTGCTCATACTGTATGTATTTGACTGGAAGTTTATTCGGCTTCGTTCCAGGTAGACATCTAATCTACTCAACGAGTAGGATTTGAGCTATACTGCCAACAGACGCAATTGAGAAAACATGGTTTTCATCATCTAAGGACCTGAAACGTGAAGGTCTGAAGAAATCTCGGAAGGTACATATATTTTTTCAGGATTACAGTACAATTATTGACGAGGAAAGTAAAAAACATAAAATACAATAGTAGTTGTATAGTGCAAATTGTATATTTTTCAACTTAACAATTACCATTACACAGATAATTATTGTCACAAACTAGTGAGTCTTTTTAGCAAGTAATTTATATTACAACTAAATACATAAAACACATATCTGTTAAAACTAACTGAACACCACTAACATTGAAAAATATTATATAGTGTTTTGCGATAATATAGTTTTTAAGATTAAACAATTTTACAGCACTTTCGACTTGCAGTTAAATAGATATTATACACTAATACATCCATCGACCGATACACATATGCCATCTCTAATTTATAATCACACTTGGAACGTGTGGAGGCAATTGGCTAGAGTTGGTCGACCAGTTGCAGATGAAATAATTGCCCTGACATGTAAATAAAAAAATACAAAATATTGAGAAGTAAAATATTGTAATGAACAATAGACTATTATTATTATTTTGTAATAATGAAATATAAATTCAATTTGTATGCCCAACAAACATTAAACAATAATATTTTTATAATTGTGTAATTTTATTAGCTACCCTAAAATCCGGCTATTTGACCCGTATATTTATTGTTTAATTAATCAGCCAGATATCATGCCCTTGTTATAAAGTTAATCGTTAATTTATTATTAGAATTACTACCTCCGAGAACACGTAAACTCTCTCTCTCTCAGATTGGGTCTCTACAAAATTTGGTCTTATGATAACTTTGTGGAATACTATTAGGTCAAATGCAAACCACAGAAATTCGATATGAATATAACATATTTCATATGCTTCATTATTATAAAGACCTACACAAACAAATTAATATAAAATTAATCTAACTCAATATTTCACAATTAGGTAAGAAAACAATCTCATTTATTTATTGAGAAAGTAATTATATGAAACCGTCTAGATGATTTGACAACAGTAGCTACCATGTTCAGCCAACTAGATCACGTTGTCGCGCTCAGGACAGCAGGCCGTTAGATCCAACAAAGCAAGATACAAGATACACTAGGGACTCCTGTGACTCTGTCCGCCTCTTACGACCTCTACCGAAGTCACCAACGATGAGTGAAGCACCGAAATGGCCCCAAGCTCGTACTTCAACTACAAATCGTCCTCTGGTAGCTACCGGGTACTCCAATACAACTCGTATTAAAGTCTCCAATTCAGTAGTGCCCCAGCAACTCCAAATTACTAGCATGAGCACTCAAAATGACTCAATTCCATACTAATACCGCTCAACACAATAAAGAAACGATTATAGGTAATGTTAAATTTAATTATTGTCACTTTATATGCAAAACGTGGAACCCAAACGTCAAATTTTTATGTGATGCCGCTGAACAAAAATTTATTATTATCTACTTTTAACTTATCTCCTAATTACATAATTTTAAATTGTTTTTCATACCTACAAATCTGATTTCTAAATTATAATTTTAATAATTCTCATTTTTTGACAGTTCACCTTTTCCGATCGCAATATTAGTCTACATAAACATGTTCTAACTCCGTATCAATCATAGATTTTTCAGGTTGCTCTTATGTTTGATTATGCACCTTCTACACATATTTACATGCAATTTTTAGAAGACTTCTTACCATCATAACGTATTGTAATTCGATACTAACATGTCTTAATATTGTTTCCACAATTTTAAAAATGTCATATCATAATAGATTTACATTAAATGATAATATATTGGCATATTTAAGTTAATTAAATGTAAAATCATATTGCACTAAACCAGTACTAATATGTAACTATTGTGTTTTAGAGTATTGCATGTCAAACGCATCTCGTTTTATTTATTAGTTGTGCATGTTCACTTTAAAACCCATATTATAATTATTATAACATGTAAATCCTTGTTTTCTATTCAACAAGTTTTTTGTATTAGGAAATATTAACCATTAAATTATAATGAATTCGGTTTTTTGCAGTTTAATTAACTATTTTATCTTCATCGGTGTTGTTATAGACTATTTACCAAATTAATTTGAGAATTGTTAAGAACTTTATTACCGCCTTCATTGCGGTAACGGATAGATATTACAACACTCAATGCGGTAATATTTAGTGCGGTAATATCTATTACCGCACTTATTTACAAAACAAAGAATACATTGAACCATAATATATTGATGAAGATAAAATATTGAACAATACACGTTTGCTTATAATATTTAACGGAACTCGTTTGATTGCAGCAGAACTCGACTCACCGCCTCGTTCTGGCAATCAAACTCGTTTCGTTAAGATGCTCATAATCAAACTTGTATCGTTAATATCTGTAACCTTTCAACTGGCCTCACTAAACAGAACTGCTGCGGGTACAATATCATAATAATATAAATTGGTCATAAACGAAACCGACCTAATTTGAAAATTTAACTTGGATATTACGCAATTTACTATCTTATATACAGACCCTTCTCTGATATTGCCTTTACCTTCCTACCTATAAAAGTCTGCAATTCCAAAATCGTTTTTGGCAACAGCATCGCAGAAATTAAACATGAACCTGATTGGAAACAGCCGGTACTCATTGCTAGCAAACTTGTACGTCTGAACCCGTAGCTGAGAGCGTTTCGTTGGGGATAAATATGTTGCTTTGAAGATCTATAAATGTAACTTGCAACTTACCATCAACTCATAACCTGCGTCATATAAAATGTCGATCGTTACGTTAACGACAGCTTGGGTTCTGTTGTACTTAAAGGTTACTACATTTCCCTTCCTTACAAAACGTTTATCGAATGTCACTTGTTCAAGTCTAGTAAATTTAACATCGTAGTCGCTGTGGTGAAACTGGAAGTAGTTTCAACATAGTTATAAAAATAGATGATGAG
>CALNHX010013573.1:0-15120 GCA_940337035.1 Agriotes lineatus
GTCCCTAGTACGCTCGCGCAGAGGTTGACAGCTTTTTGGTGCGTAAAGCGCATGTACGCATGTATACTTGTGCTCATAAAAGTGGAATACACTTACTAGTACGAATTTGAAAAGTCGTATTATTCGCATTATTAAATAAATTTTTTATACGATATTTTTATTTAACTATTTTCATGTAATTTAATACCACCAACAATTTTATTTTATCGATGTTTCAAACCAACTGGTATTACAAAACTAAAATATTACAAAAATCGGTTGCAATACTTGTATTCCATTTTTATGAGCACAAGTGTACATTGTACAGTGTGTCTTAAAATGAACGTTAGATGGTTGTGTGTCTCACTTACGTTGTGACCTCCCACTTACAGGCGCTAGCAAAATATAGTCAAAATTATACCCATTCGGAGTCACGCAACTTTTGTCTGTCACTGTTCATCTTTAGTAAAACCGATGAAATGGAAGACGTTCAAAAAAATGGCATGTCGTTTAAAAAAATTAATTTTTTTCACGTCTGGGAGCAAAACACGGTTTCTACGATACCAAAATCGTGAAAGAAATAATGAATTACTCCCTAGAGAGGGGAAAGGTCCCTAGGGAGGGTTAGGTTTTGCGTCAGTTTTGACACAAACTGACGCAAAATTTAACCTGCTAACCTCGAATTTGACATAATTGTGAGCTCTTGTCATAATGACTTACAGTGCCACCAACTTTAAAATTTACCATAGGCTACTACTTTTAAAATAATTCTAACTAAAATGTCAATAAATGACGTTTAAAAAAACAGGTTTTTCGTTTTAAATCTTCCTGCAACGTGAAAAAAATAGTATATGCAACTCGAAGAGAATGGTATTTTGCTTCAGTGCAGTTTCTGACTCTCGGGCTTCGCCCTTAGAGTCAGAAATTGCACCTCAGCAAAATAACGCATTTCTCTCCCTCATTGCATAATCTACTATTAAATTTTGACGTTTCTAATTTGTCAGATTATATTTTTCGTTAAGTTATTGAGATAAGGGTAATATAACCTAAATTAAACCTGAATTAGTTGACCAGGAAACTGAAAATAAACAGAAACCATCCGTCATGCCGTATAACGAGCAGTCATGATAACCTACAAAACGAAGTGTCATTTATGTATTAATCTAAAATTGCATTTTTAAGAATCGACATACCTAAAGTCACTATATTATCACGTGACTCCGAATGGGTATAAATATGACTATAGTAGTATTAAATATATGGTAGACACTAAATTAAATGCTCTGAATAATGCAATACAAATAGCAATGTAGTGGCGTTTAAAAATGTACATGCAAACACATTTCAAAGGTAACTAGTTAACGTTCATTTCAAGACACCATGTATTAAGGTTTTCCTTTTTATGTCTTGAACAGCCACCTATAAATATAAAAAATGGTAGAATATTAAAGAATAGGGGAACCAACTATAAGAAAAAACGTAGGGATACGCGTATTTTTCCAGTGGCGTGCCACTGTTTGGGTCAATATAGAGGTTTGGCCTCCCCAGTATTGACCTCAAAATGTTATTTACACAGAATTATGCACAAAACTATTACTAATAAACACCCTAAAAATTTCAATCAAAACATTGCTCCATTTTGAAAATATTAGAGTAAAATTTTAAAATAAAACAAATTTCAACACCCTGAATAATATTAGTCGCCATGCCCGCAAAATATGTGATTTAACATTGACCTACGACAGCAAGTTTTTTCAACTAGTTATTTTGTTTTGTAGGTCTTCCCAGCTGTAACGGTTGCAGCGAAGTTTTATTAAGGGGCACTACTGCAAGGATCACCTGTGAAAAATAACCACATGTACTGTTGCAAGTGTATCACTTCCTTGCCGCTGGACGTTAGTGGAGCGCTCCCCCTAACGTTATGTGAAAAATGCCAAACCTGGGGATTCGTCCACAACTTGTTTTAGACTGCATTCCCGTAATCAACAGATTGTTACCGTATTCCTCCTGCCAATGTCTTGCGTAGTGTATCTGTTCAAGCGTCGTGTATATGTTCCTGCTTAGTATTATTTTTAAAAACTTTCCATTACCAAAATCAGTTAAAAATATTAAAGAATTATTAGGCTTAGCAGAATGGTACAGAAAATTCATACCAAATTTTGCTTACATTTCAGCACCACTAACTAATCTAACGCAGAAAGATGTAAAATTTCAATTAGGAAAAGAGGCACTACAAGCCTTTGACAAATCAAAAAAAAATCAAAAAATGCAATCACTTCAGACAGTATTTTAGCTTATTCAGATTTTTCAAAACTTTTTATTTTAGCAACCGATGCCAGTAATTCAGGCATGGGAGCAATTTTAAGTCAAGACGACGGTTTCGAAAAACCGATAGCTTTTGCGAGTAAATCATTCAATAAAGCAGAAAAAAATTATAGTTTCAGAGAAAGAACTGCTTGTACTTATACGGTAGAAAATTCACTTTAATTACGGATCATAGACCTTTGAAATGGCTTTAAACGGCAAACCATCAAAATTCGAGATTAGCTAGGTGGTCACGACTATTAGGAGAATATAATTTTGAAATTATGCATAGGCCAGGTAAACAACACGGTAATGCAGACGCATTAAGCAGAGTTTACGACGAAAATTGTATTGAGGTAAAACATAATGAGCAAAGTCAATTTATTTTAACGTTTGAAGAATTCTTGGAATTAAACAAAAACTATAAAAATTAAGTGAAAATGTCACAGAAAAAGAAGGGAACCTATTCACTTGTCCGGAACATTATGCGCTAGCACACTGTGTATCTCAAAATTGGTAAATGAGCAAAGGCATTGCTTTAGAATTCAAAAATATTTTTGGGTCAATTACTGAATTGCAGAATCAAAATGAATTAATAGGTGTCGCAACGTTAAAACTACCAGAAAGAAACATTTATTATTTAGTCACAAAATCTCAGCATTTCACTAAGCCAACGTATAAAACACTATGGCACACTCTAATTAATTTAAGAAAATGCGTAATTGAAAATGGTGATAAATTCTAGCTATGCCACAAATAGCATGTGGACTCGACAAATTAAAATGGGAAATTGTATACGAAATGATCAAATACATTTTTTATTATACGCCAATCACAGTCATAATTTATAAACTAAACCCAAATAACATTACAGTAAATATAATCTATTCAACGGAATCAGAATTAACTCCAGTTTGGGATAGAGAACTAATTAAAAAGGAACAAGAAAAGGACACTTTTTGCCAAAGTGTCAGGGAGCAAATCAATAACGATGCCGAAAATTCAAATTTTTACATAGACAACGAAGGGTTATTGTATAAAAGTATAGGAAATAAGGATTGTTTAGTAATTCCAAAATCATTTATAAGAAAGGTTATTCACGATTTTCACGATTTACCCATTTTTGGTCACCAAGGTCAACAAAAAACAATTTCGAATATTAAAACCAGATGTTTTGGCCAAATATGAATCAACAAATCATTGATTACGTGAGCAAGTGCCACATCTGTAATCAAAGAAAAACATCACCACATTTAAAACCTGCACCTATCCAAAATTTTGGCGAAATTTCAAAACCATTTGAACGTTGTTCTATGGACATTACAGGTCCTTTTGTCAGTTCATTCAATGGAAATAAATATCTACTAACTTTCATAGATCACTTTTCTAAATATATTGAAATCATTCCGATTCAGGATCAAAAAGCTACCACAGTAGCAAAAGCCCTATTCACTAAAGTAATAGCACGTCACGGCACAATGCAAAAATTAATCTCAGATAGAGGCACAAACTTTTTATCACTAGTAATGAAAGAACTTCTAAAATTTTTTGGAATAAATCATTCACAAACAACAGCATATCATGCGGCTAGTAATGGCGCCATTGAACGCATACATCGAGTTTTAAAAGACTTTTTCGCTATGCACATTAATCAAAAAGGTCAACAAGATTGGGACGAATGGATTCCATATTTTCAAATGGCACACAATTTTTTGACACATTCAGCCACAGGCTTCTCGCCATACTTTTTAATACATGGCCGAGACCCGTAATTATCAATGGATATTTTAAAACCACAATCAGTTAAATACAATGCGGACGAAAATTATGTGTCAGTATTAATGACAAAATTAAATGTTAACTTTAACTTAGTAAAAGAAAATTTAATGAAAGCAACAAAACAAAGGGAAAGTCAATATAATAAGAAAACAAAAGAAGTTAAATTACAAATAGGAGCTTTGGTTTATTTATACGATCCTACATCAAAAATAGAATTATCAAAAAAGTTAATGAAACCTTGGATAGGACCGTTTCGAAATATAGAACAAAAAGGCCCAGTAACTTTCAAATTAAAGAATTATATAAAAATAAAGAACAAGTGGTGCATGCTAATAGGTTAAAGTTATGCAAAGGCTTTAACGCAGATATAATTCTAGAAATTCGACCAAATTCCTTACAATTTTTCCCGGACGAGGAAATTAATAATCCGTTAAACGACTGGGAGATAAGTGAGTCAGAGGTAAGTAGCGATGAAGAAAAATTTAACAATCCTACACCTAAAGACGTGAGCTTAAGATTATTACAAGGGTTAGACCAGTGTAGGGAAATACAAAATAGATTAGACAAAGAAAGGAAGAAGAGAAACTGGATATTAGAGGTAAATCGACAAACCAGAAATCTAGTTTCTCAAAATCAACAGGCCATCGACGACTGGCAAAATTTAGGATCGGTCAATCAAGACGGACTACGTCAGTCGTACAGGATCCGTAAGAGATCCAAACGTTGAAAATAAAACTAAAAGTCACCCGAAATTTTATTCCCTGTGTGGAAAACGGGGTTTAGAATATTTCCACCGCTTAGGAGTCTAGCGGGGGATATAATTTCAGTGCTTTATCAGCATGGGCACGACCTATTACATCTTTAGTCAAAACGGATGAAACAGCAAGCAGATTTGACAACTCTGGCATGATGCGAGTATGGCTTCAAGCGATACCGGACCATTTTGTTGAGCTGTATCATATAACTACTATGGAATCGATCATGCGCATTTGTGTGTATGTTAACCTGATATTGACATACGAAACAAAGTTGTTTTACGACTCCGCATACGGGCTTGGCAATCATGTCCATATGTTGGCAATGGCGACTGCTGGACACTTTGATTTGATATTTTCATTGACAAACCTGAGCCTTGCGGCTTGGACAGGGTTTGATACCCGCAAGGACGACGCCCTAACATCCCACACGATGCAGATCGCCATACGGCGAGCCACTAATGCGATAACTGATTATGTCAATTTACAGGATATTATCGACACATGGCTCGATTGGGATGAGAATGTTATCTATGAGTACTATGGGCTTGACCCTTTTAACAATTCAATGTGGATGATGACACATCCCTTAACACACCACTTTGTCTTGCAGTGGTCAAACAAATTGAAGTTGACCGCTGGAAGGACAACTGAGAACACCACATACTTTTATCATAACGGGAACAACCATCAAGGGTTAGCGTTGTCTGGCCTCTCCTTACATTCAAGATCATACAACGGACGCTGAGAGGTATACCAATAGAATATACTAATCCAACCGAATTGAACCACTAGCTAACATCAATTATCTCGATGCAAAGATCTTGGGAGAGGATGCCACAGTCGCGTGGATGGATCCAATCATTACAGGGGCGGAAAATATTAGAAAGTTCGAGCCTCAGATAGTTGAAGATTGTGGAAACAAGGCGTACTTAAAGACATACGAAAGCATCTTTAATAAATTGAAGGCTCTAAAGAAAAAAGATATACTTCCGAGCGGCAAGAGAAGTTTAATTGTAAAAATTCCATCACAAAAACCCGAACAATCAATAACCCAATCTGCAATTGAAGAGTTTTTGAAAAACGCCTCTAAATCGAGAGGTGAAATTCTGGTAGATACATCCGAGGATACACAGGAAGCTCCTACCTCTGGAATTCTTAAGTCCGTCCACTCATGAACTTTTCAAAGGCCTACAAGATTGGTGATTTGTAATGATTTTTGACAGACTTTAATATACATAAGTGCCATACTATTTTTCATATTAAATACGCAATGTAAAGCAATGGACCGGACTGCGTAACGTGGAAAGCCTGATACATACGTCAAGAGACCGGAAAAAAATGGAAAATGTGGTCGCAAACATCCATTAATGGATAAGCATGCGAAGAAGAAAAAAGAGGAGATAATTTCGAGAAACAGATACCCTCTGATACTGTAGAGTTACGCACACCAAATAACAGCAAGGTTTTAATAATGAACGCAGAAGAACGAAGAGATGTCAGGATATTGCCGATTCAGGTTCGTTCGAGCAATAAGTACAAGTCCATAATTTTCTTATCTACTAGAGGGCTCTTTTTGTAGATATGCTACCCCACTATGCAATCTCGAAAAGATCTAGCTTACAAGGAAGTTAGCAATGTTTACTTAAGTCGTTTACTTAAGTCGTTTACTTAAGTCGTTTACTTAAGTCGTTTACTTAAGTAATTTACTTAAGTCGTTTACTTAAGTCGTTTACTTAAGTCGTTTACTTAAGTCGTTTACTTAAGTCGTTTACTTAAGTCGTTCACTTAAGTCGTTTACTTAAGTCGTTTACTTAAGTCTACTTAAGTCGTTTACTTAAGTCGTTTACTTAAGTCGTTTACTTATGTCCTTTACTTAAGTCATTTCCTTAAGTAATGTACTTAAGTAATTTACTTAAGTCGCTTACTTAAGTCATTTACTTAAGTCGTTTAGTTAAGTCGTTTAAAATGGGGTCAACATTCTTTCAGAAGGCATACCCTGCCAATCCCAGTCATTGTGACATGGATCTCTACACTAAAGCTAGTCGACAGCCAGCTAGAGTGGACCTATTTATTTCAGTAGATGGAGAAGAGCACCTGATAATATTCCCGGTCCTGTTTAGGGAAGTCAAATCAAAAATAAATGACAACTGGAGTTACGCACTAGAAAACTCCACAGTACAAGAGCTGTCAAAACGGGTACTCACGTATAAAAGCAGAATTCCTGGAGCAAAGGCAAGAGATGAAGTCGATAAAATAATATCCTACCTTCCAGCAGATGTAACTCTGTCAATAAAGGATGCAAAAGCTAATGTAAATGATCTCACTGTAGAATCTTTTGAAACAAGAAGATTCAGATTTGGAGCAGCTCAGTCTGACGCATTAATCCACGTGATAACTCGCCTTGCAAGTTCCAATGATATGGAATACTATAACATATACCTGATTATATATAGTCTATACCATTTTGTGTTAAATATTTTCAAGAGACAACTTCAGTTGATCTAGAGTTGGCCAGACAATATCCTCAGATAATGGCTGGAACTCCTAAAGTAATTGTATGTGATCAGTGCCACAAAGGAAAAGGCTCATGCTTCTGTGAAGAAGGTTATAAGGCCTTGAAGGAGGACACCAAGGGAAACACCTCTCGTGATACAGGGATTTCATGGATTGATTCTTTGATTAAAGATAGGCCAGTGAAGGAGCCAACTCCTGCAGAAAAGACACCTGACGAATTGGTTATCCCTGAGGAATATATCTCCGCTATAAAGGATATACAAACTCCATCGGTAGTTCTTCCTGATCCTGACGAAACGTCTTTACATCCAAACGCGACTAGGCAAGAGATCGATGCTCTAAAATCTCTGTATAGCACCTTAAGAATCTCAACCACTCCACTTAAGGAAAAGAGAGATGAAGTGGTTATCCAGAGATTGAACCACAATCAGAGGAATCATATACTCAGGGAGAGGAAAATCAATCTGAGGAAGAGCCATCTGTTAAGGAGTATCTCAACCTTCTTCATGATACACATGGTGAATTCTATCCTCAAGATATTACAAAGAGGTTTCGTGCAGCCCAAAACATTCATGCTATGAGACAGAACACATTTCAGTCCACTGCTCTTGCTGGAAAAATTGACAACATGACAGGTGCAATCACAAAATATACAGACACTCGGAACCACTCGATTCAGATGAGCAAAAATGCAGCTGATGAAGTAGGTACTTTAAGCAAAAGGTTTACAGAGTTAAGCAATGGAATATCTGCCCTTATCTCCCAGATGGCTGTTCAAGAGAAAAAGTCTATTCTCAAGCCTCAAGAGCTAAGTGGTGTTTCTCAGAGTGTTGCACCTGTGCCTGTAAAGAACATCCTTGACACTCTCCCGGAACAGGGGCCTCACACAGTTCCGGAACACCGAAGAAGTTGTCAACTCTAATTCCAGAGGGAACACCTGAGGGATCAAAAGCGGGATCAGGAACAAGGAAGTCAGCAGGAACCAGCACTATTGAATCGACTTCCCAGATGAATCAAGGCTGAAGGATCCCAAATACAAACCACCAAAAGACATAGGCTTGTATAAGAGAGACCTCAATCATCTAAAGAGGACTGATGCGCTTCAACTCAGTATAGGCTTTTCACAGTGGGAAGTGGTCAATGATCAGGTTCCTCTCGGAAAGATTTTAGAGTTTTCAGATGGGATTTGCAGGTGATTCAGAGAAGGCACTGTTCACCTCAGATCTTCTTCAATGCGATCCAAAAGAGAGGGCTAAGCTGGTCCTTCGGGAATATCCATCTTTCAGGTCGGTTCCTGCTGAGAGATTGGTGGAGATGCTCACCCTTCGTACAGACGTCCATGATCTAATCATCAAGTATGAATATATTGCAAGGGGAGGCCGGTACTACGTAAAAGCTAAGTCTGAAGACTACAAAACTAATGTCTTCATGTTTCAAAACACTAACAACAGCAAACGCCCATAGTGTTAAAATCATACTAATTTCCACTCTGTTTGACTGTATCTCCTTTATAATTATAACCTGATTAGAAATACATCAGAGATAATGTCTTCACCAAGCCAGGAACAGAGAGATATTGATAAGTGGGCGGATGTTTATTTATTGGATGATAAAGATTACACTACAGAATTCCCAGTTCTTAAACAGGCACAAGCAATAACTACCGTAAAATTCAAATTTGATTGCACAGTGTTTGACACCACAAGCTCGACTGGATCTCCACTCCAGGTCAAATCAGATCTGGTGAAGATTCTACGTAACCACCCCACTAAAATAACTCTCAAGAAAGCTTTACTTAGAAGCACTTTTGACATTCTGGTCCTGAAAATTAGATCATTACATCACGTTTACAGTAAAGTTCAATTTAACCAGAAAGGCTTAATTGCTTTTTGTGCAAGAAATGGGATTAGTTTAGAGAAGGTGGTTAGGACTAGTGAAGTACTGCCCACTTTAGATACTCTTAGTGATGAAAGAACGATAACAATTGGATTGCAGATTGAAAGCCCTTCCGGAAATAATCCGACATCCAGGTGCATTAATTCCCGCTGAACAAGCAGTATCATTGGACGACACAAACCTGATCATATCACATTATGTAAATCTAGCCCTTGTCCTTTTAACCCCGGATGAATATCAAACTGTTATTTCTGATCTTAAAGAAAATATTAGAGATGGTAAAGTTCTGTTGTACACATACACTGATGATGAAGCCCGGGCTCTAGCTAGAGGGAGACTTGACACAACAAAAGTATTAACCAAGGGTTTTCTTGCACTTGCAAGTGTATCAAAAGCAGGGTCAAAACCTGAGCATATAAAACCATTGCAAGATAAAAGGTTATCTGCCTTATTTGCAAGACTTAATGCGGTATATACTGTAAACCCTGTAGACTATTCTCATGATTTAGTGATAGTCGGGAAGTATTTAGATGAGACACTACATGTTCGTAAAGCCATATATCCTGCTTTTCTGTATTCCACATCTCCATCAACAGATCCTTACATGGGAGCTTTACGGTCACAGCTCCAAATGGTTCTATCAGATGTGGGGATGACTTCCTTCAATTTAAGTCATTCATTTGCCACCATGTGTGAAACAGAGGCACATACATTACGTGTAATCGTAGATGAGTCTATATATGTGTTAAAACAAAACTGGAAAATCTTCTCCTTCCTTCCTATCTTGGGCTTGTTGTAGAACTCTAACGAATGATTTGTTTATTAACTTTCGAATGCGTGATAGAACGAATTATTGTGCGCGACCGAGCGAAATTGTTGAAGCCATAGGTATAGTGTATATTATATGGGATACTGGCGCAAGAGATTCATTTCAAAATGCAGTTGTTAATTCAACATTTAATTGTGAAATTGATTTGGCTGGTGGATGTATTCCCCATGTTATATTTGGACCTCAACATAGAGTGAAGTTTGCAGATAATGACTTTAAAGTGAGAGCATTGACATCTGGAAGCGAACTTCGTGTTCATAATTTAGACGAGGGCACGATAACTCTTCATCAATATGATGAGTATGAGTCAGCATTTGATATGGTTATTGATGGGCATGCAGCAGTCCAGGTGAATAACGAAACTCGGCGTGGATAGAATCGATCTGTTGGCAAAGGTAACCAATCCAAATTTGTTCTTGGAGGATGAGATTGATAGAACACTTGGGCATACTATACGGTATTTCCGTATTAGCCCGCGTCAGCTATACGATCTTGGTGTCATATCACTGTCTACTTTGCACTCCAATAGAGATAAAAGGCTCTACTGTGTGTGTGGTAAGAAGGAAACAACCCTTATTGCTGCCGAGTGGAAAGGAAAGAAGGTGTCTGGAGTAAAGTTGCATGGATGCTGCTTAACCACATGGCTATTGAAACACAAAGCCATAGTGAGATTCATTCCAGATAAACCAAAAGACGCCGACCAGGAATACGCTTACTTTAAGCGGACATTTGACTTCGACGAGTTAAAGTCTTAAGTATAAGATATTTTCTTATATTCTCGAGTACTTGATAGCTTGTTGATAATTTCTATTTACCTAATCAAATGAGAAACATGACCGGTTTTAGCTTTCTGTACTGGATATCTGTATTACTCCTTTGGATAGAAGTATCTGCCGAAGAATTATGTCCTTTACTCACAGTACATAATGGAATTATTCAAATACGACCCTCAAGCTCCTGCACTTTATCTCTATTCAATACAACAGTTACAAGAAAGGGACACTATGGAACAGTACCAGGGTTCTGGTATGGGTTAATTGTATATGAGTGTAACAACTGTACCGGAGTATTACCTAGCCTTATCGGAGAGTGCACAGGCTGTCTTGCCTGCTATCATGATAAGTCAATCATCAAATGCTCTTCTTTATCAAATCTCTTAATTTTTTCTCTTGGTCTATTATTCGGGTGTACCCTCGTTGCTATCTTCGGCTTTGTTTATGTTAAATTTAGCAATCCCATAAATCGTACTGCATCTAGATTCAACTATCTTAAGTTAATGGCAGCTCATAAACATATTGCCCAGAATTTGGCAGTTGAGAATGCAGCCATGTTGGCGGAGAGCATAGTTGCAGAACTCTACGCCACCTTTTACCATGGCCTCAGTATAACAACACTGCCGAATGTCCCGGATTATGACTGGGACCATGTTCTGGGAGGTTGGTCAATTTACCCCGGAGACAGGTTGGCCCGTGGGAGTCGAGTGGCTCTCCAACAGTGGAGTACTCAGAATGAGGATCAAGTTAAGGGGCGTCGCAGACTTGTCGGATATAATTTCAGTGCTTTATCAGCATGGGCACGACCTATTACATCTTAAGTCAAAACGGATGAAACGGCAAGCAGATTTGACAACTCTGGCATGATGCGAGTATGGCTTCAAGCGATACCGGACCATTTTGTTGAGCTGTATCATATAACTACTATGGAATCGATCATGCGCATTTGTGTGTATGTTAACCTGATATTGACATACGAAACAAAGTTGTTTTACGACTCCGCATACGGGCTTGGCAATCATGTCCATATGTTGGCAATGGCGACTGCTGGACACTTTGCTTTGATATTTTCATTGACAAACCTGAGCCTTGCGGCTTGGACAGGGTTTGATACCCGCAAGGACGACGTCCTAACATCCCACACGATGCAGATCGCCATACGGCGAGCCACTAATGCGATAACTGATTATGTCAATTTACAGGATATTATCGACACATGGCTCGATTGGGATGAGAATGTTATCTATGAGTACTATGGGCTTGACCCTTTTAACAATTCAATGTGGATGATGACACATCCCTTACCACACCACTTTGTCTTGCAGTGGTCAAACAAATTGAAGTTGACCGCTGGAAGGACAACTGAGAACACCACATACTTTTATCATAACGGGAACAACCATCAAGGGTTAGCGTTGTCTGGCCTCTCCTTACATTCAAGATCATTGATGTACTGTACAACGGACGCCTTTACTACGATACCTAGCTATAGAAAAACAGCATCTCTAGGGAGGGAAGTTGATGAGTGCCTCCTCTCTGAGAAACCGGCACTGTACCGAGTCTCAGGTTCTAACATGAGATACTTGGATGCCGCTGTTATGGCACTCACGATTAGGGATTACTCAGTACGCCTTTTCAACGTGGTTCCTGCCTGGCAGGTTTATGATCTCCTCGTGGAAGTGATGACCAAAAATCCCGCTGCTTTCGACAGTTTCCTTGCTCTAGTCGGAAGCAATGACGATAACCTCCAGGATGCTCTGACAGGGTTCCAGAATCTAGATTCAGAGGTGAGCATCCTTGTCGCCAACACCGGAAAGCTACTCAAGAAGATGAAAGCTATTCCTTCTGGGAAGGCAGGGACCCCACCATAAGATATTGTGTCCCCTCCATTTTCATGTTAGAGTTAGAGCCTAAAATGGATCTACTTATAAAAGACTTAGATCAGGATGATTCGAGTTCCTTTCAAAAAATGGTGCATGATAGCGCAGTGAAGGGGATTAGGAAATACTTATTCGGGCGTCATTCGGACTTTATATACACGTCAATAAGGCAGATGTAATGGCTACGGAGTCAATTATGATGAACGCCGTTTTATTCAGGCTGTGAAGGATGGAAAGTATGAACTACCTGTGACAATATCTAGATACCTCGCAGGATTTGGGAATTTCACACTCCCTTCAGGTAGACAAATGTTCTTTCAAAAGATGGAACATGTGTATAGGAGAGCTGGAGATCGCTCGATTGGATGGTTCGGCCGGGTGGGCCCGAATACCCATTTCCTATATAAGACATACCCATGCCTTGCTGTTTTCGTCCGTAGATTAATGATGGACGTTGATTTTCGTGCGAGTGAGCGAGCAGCTCGAGCACCACCTCCCCGTCGTGCAGCGGTGGAGCAAGAAGTGGACGCGGAAGAAGATGATGAGGTAGCTGAAGAACCCGCGGATGGTGATCCTAGTATGTGGGATTTGCCTGATGGCATAAGACCTGTAGGCGCTGGTGAACCAAATGAGAACTTAATGGGTTGGAAACGCTCAGTGTCACATCTTCATTACTTATTTGGTGAGCTAGAGGGTAGGGACGAGAAAGAGAAAGAATTATGTAATTCTGAAACATGCGGAACACTCCAGGCAGCGGTGGGTAGGTTAACTAATATCTGTGAAGACCTCAAGAGGTCATATGATACTTTTAATGCAGCCACAAGCGGTAAAACACAAGGAACAGATAGGTCTGCTCGACAGCAGATGATGACGAGAATTGAGGACCTTCAAGCCGCTGTTGCTAAGCTAGATATTACAACTTCAGCAGGAATTCCAGCTGGGATACCAAGCCTGGGGATATCTCTTAGCTCGCCCTTAATTACTCCATCCGGTAGCACCGCTCACCCTGGACCCTCTATGAGACCTAGTCTTCTAAGTGCTCCTCCAACGACGAATAGCCCAATTCCCTCGATCTTTGGCTCCTCTCTACTAACACCCAATCCACTGAGTGATCCTCTGCCTTCACTGCTAAGCCAACCTTCAACCTCTGGTGCAGTTCAATCAACCTTACAATCTGTGTTTTCAACACCGGTGAGTATCCCAATTGACGATGAAGTCCGGATGATATGGAATATCTTAACATTCTAAAAAAAACGACTACAAGAGCCAGATTTAGACGAACTGATTGCCAGGAACTTTCAGAGGCAGCAGCAGAAGCGCGTGTACGACAGAGTGCACAAAATCACAGAAGCAGAGGATGTCCAAATAATGCTTGGTATCAAAGAAGTGGAGAACCCTGAAATTCGTAAGCATCTAACTGAGGTCCTAGACTTATTAGCAGGATTTATTGGTTGTGAAGCGAGGACGGAATCAGGAGATAGTCCCACTAAAGTGAACCAAGTACTTGGCAATTGGTATGGAATATATGAGATAGATCGCGTTTTGAAGTCATTCTCAGAAATGATTGACTCACACGTTCAATATGTCAGAGAGGGAATACGATACGATGAAGGCAGCGGAACTTTCAAAATCGACGCCGCCATTCAGCGAGAATTCAGAACGTCACACAAAGTGGCAAGACCTAAGTTATGCCAGGAGAGCAAGCGGCAAACAAGGAAGACTAGAGCAAGAGTGGAGTTGCGCGACGAAAGCGGTGCTGAAAACAGTGCATGCGCGTTAATTCGGAACTGAGTCCAAATCAATCACTAAAATTCTTTGATGATCCATTAATAGTCTATTGATCATGTATCGCAGCATTGTACTTTTACCAACACCTTTACCACCACAGATTAACGTTTTTGAAACTACATCAATTGATTCGACCTCTACATCCCATTCTATACTGGTTTTTAAAACATCCCAACTACCAATTTCGCTCTGGAAAACACACTGAGGGAGTTTGTTCTCGCATTTTGGATACAATTGCTGTGAAATATGTTTTCTCATAAAAGCAATTTCAACTTTATCAATTTCATTGCACAATATCACAGTACTGTCTCCTTTCAAACTTTGATATAGCTTTTTTACTAATTCAGAGTCCATTCCTAAATTATATAGTTTATGAGCAAGACCATTTCGAACTACGGTCGACTTATTTCCATTATTTGTTGCAAAATACAAAAATGAAGATCCTCTTGGAGAAAACACATCAACACTCTCATTAGATGTTAAATTGTAGCCCAATATTTCCATGTTGCCATATAATACCTTAACTGTCATAAAGCCATGGAAATATAACTTAGAATTATTTTGCAATACAATTAATAATGCATTCTTTAAATAGAAATAGTCTACTCGCTCAGTTCTTC
>CALNHX010013574.1:0-15106 GCA_940337035.1 Agriotes lineatus
ATCTGTAACCCTTTACTTATACTGGTTACACAGTGTCGGGGTGCCGGGCAACAATTCTTAAATTCCTTGTAACTACTTACTATGTGATTGAATTGAACTACGAGCACTAAGTGACTGATTCAAGGCGATGATATATAACAAGATGCTGAAATTAAATAACGCATTGCTATTTTTAGTGGCTACCTATTTTCCTCGAATTAAAGTGTGCATGTTGATATTTTTCTCGTAAATATCAATACTAGGAGCAAGTATTTGGTTTCTGAGTAGTTGTGGACATAAACCGCTAGAATAAACTAATTAATTCGCATTTGTATTTGTTGTCAATGTGAATGTTCTGAGTGCAAATTTTAATATTTCCTTTATAATATCATTGTGGCCTAAAATGAAAGCTTTTTGTAGAGCACTATGTCCATAATTGTCGGTTATATTAATACTAGCCCCTTTAGAAATTAATAATTTAACTATGTCTAAATGATTCTCTTGTATCGCCGCGTGAAGGGCAGTAGATCCACCTTTATTTCGTGCATCGATGTTAACTTTCATTTTTAATATTTCGTTCGCAATGTCATTGAGACCGCAATAAGAAGCTATATGTAGTACACCGTTTCCATCATTGTCTGTTTTACTAATACTAGCCCCTTTAGCAATTAACAATTTAGCTACGTCTAAATGATTTGTCTCTATTGCCACGTAAAGAGCAGTTATTCCATTTTTTGTATTTTTTGCATCGATGTTAACTTTCATTTTTAATATTTCGCCCACAATGTCTTTGTTGCCGAAATAAGAAGCTACGTGTAGGGCACTATTTCCATCAATGTTTGATATACTAATACTAGCCCTTTTACAAATTAATAATTTAACTACGTCTAAATGATTTTTCTCTATTGCCACGTAAAGGGCAGTAAATCCATTTTTTCTATTTTGTGCATCGATATTAACTTTCATTTTTAATATTTCGTTGACAATATCTTTGTGGCCGTAACCGGACGCTATAAGTAAAGCATTATTTCCATCATTGTTCATTATACTAATACTGGCTCTTTTAGAAATTAATAATTTAACTACGTCTAAATGACCCTTTTCTATTGCCACGTAAAGGGCAGTCGATCCATTTTTATTTAGTGCATCGATGTTAACCTTTATTTTTAATATTGCGTTCACAATGTCCTTATGGCCGAAAACGGAAGCTCTATGCAGAGCACTATTTCCATAATTGTCGGTTATATTAATACTAGCGCCTTTAGAAATTAGTAATTTAACTACGTCTAAATGACTTTTCTCTATTGCCCCGTAAAGGGCAGTTAATCCATTTTTTGTATTTAGTGCATCGATGTTAACTTTCATTTTTAATATTTCGTTCAGAATGTCATTGTGGCCGTAATAAGAAGCTATGTGTAGAGCACTATTTCCACAATTGTCGGTTATACTAATACTAGCCCTTTTAGAAATTAATATTTTAACTACGTCTAAATGATTATTTTCTATTGCCAAGTAAAGGGCAGTCAATCCATTTTGTCTATTTTGTGCATCGATGTTAACTTTCATTTTTAATATTTCGTTCACAATGTCATTGTGGCCGTAATAAGAAGCTATGTGTAGAGCACTATTTCCACAATTGTCGGTTATACTAATACTAGCCCTTTTAGAAATTAATAATTTAACTACGTCTAAATGATTCTTTTCTATTGCCATGTAAAGGGCAGTCAATCCATTTCTTGTATTTTGTGCATCGATGTTAACCTTCATTTTTAATATTTCGCTCACAATGTCATTGTGGCCGTAATAAGAAGCTATGTGTAGAGCACTATTTCCATAATTGTCGGTTATACTAATACTAGCCCTTTTAGAAATTAATATTTTAACTACGTCTAAATGATTTTTCTCTATTGCCCTGTAAAGGGCAGTCAATCCAGTTTTATTTTGTGCATCTATGTGAACCTTCATTTTTAATATTTCGTTCACAATATCATTGTGACCGCAATAAGAAGCTATGTATAGAGCACTATTTCCTTCATTGTTTGTTATACTAATACTAGCCCCTTTCGAAATTAATAATTTAACTACGCCTAAATGATTTTCCGCTATTGCCATATTAAGGGCAGTAGATCCATCTTTATTTTGTGCATCGATGTTAACTTTCATTTTTAATACTTCGTTCACAATGTCATTGTGACCGTAATAAGAAGCTATGTGTAGAGCATTAGTTCCATTATTGTTTGTTATACTAATACTGGCTCCTTTAGGAATTAATAATTTAACTACGTCTAAATGATTTTTTGCTATTGCCACGTGAAGGGCAGTAGATCCATCTTGATTTTGTGCATCAATGTTAACTTTCATTTTTAAAATTTCGTTCACAATGTCATTGTGGCCGAAACAGGAAGCTATATGTAGAGTACTATTTCCATTATTGTTTGTTATACTAATACTAGCTCCTTTAGAAATTAATAATTTAACTACGTCTAAATGATTTTTTGCTATTGCCACGTGAAGGGCAGTAGATCCATCTTTATTTTGTGCATCAATGTTAACTTTCATTTTTAAAATTTCGTTCACAATGTCATTGTGGCCGAAACAGGAAGCTATATGTAGAGTACTATTTCCATCATTGTCGGTTATATTAATACCACCCCCTTTAGAAATTAATAATTTAACTACATCTAAATGATTTTTCGCTATTGCCATATTAAGGACAGTAGATCCATCTTTATTTTGTGCATCGATGTTAACTTTCATTTTTAATATTTCGTTCACAATGTCACTGTGGCCGTAATAAGAAGCTATGAATAGAGCACTCTTTCCATCATTGTTTGTTATACTAATACTAGCCCCTTTCGAAATTAATAATTTAACTACGTCTAAATGATTCTTCTCTATCGCCGCGTAAAGGGCAGTTAATCCATTTCTATTTTGTGCATCGATGTTAACTTTCATTTTTAATATTTCGTTCACAATATCTTTGTGGCCGTAGCCGGAAGCTATATGTAAAGCACTGTTTCCATAATATTCGGTTATATTAATACTAGCCCTTTTAGAAATTAATAATTTAACTACGTCTAAATGATTCTTCTCTATCGCTCCATGAAGAGCAGTAAGTCCATTTTCATTTTTTGTATCGATATTAATGTTTGTCTTTACCAGTTCACGTACGATTAGATTATGACCTAAATAAGAAGCCAGCTGAAGGCAATTCAATCCATTAACGTCTTCCATGTTTGCATTCGCCTTTGCAGATATGAACAATTTAACAGCGTTGACATTGTTTTGGCGTATAGCACAATGAAGCGGAGCATTTGCAAAATAGTTTTGTTTATTAATATCATATGTATTTGACAAAAGCTTTTTCATAATATCAGTAGCGGAAGAGCTGTTACTGCAGTTAGCAATGATATGTAGAGCATTGTTCCCTAGACCATTTTCAATATTGACAGAAGCCCCATTCGTGATTAATACATCTGCTATATCGTATTTTTCTGTATTCAATGCCTCGTGCAGCGGCGTATTGCCATAAACGTTTTGCTCATCGATGCCTGCACGATAATTGATTAATGTATGGATAATATCGTTGCTGCCATGTTTAATTGCTAGGTGTAAAGGCGTTTCGTGGTCGAAGTTTTTTTAGTTAACTTCGTGTTCCTTTCCAGAAAAATGTCAAGAATTTGTTTGTTTGGTCGTAAAACTGTGTAGTGTAGGGGGGTATGGTATTGTTATGATTGTCAGATTTGTTTATCTTACTACCTTGTTGAAGGAGCTCTAGAATTTGCCTTTCAGTTCCAAAACGTGCAACATAATGCAAATTTGAATGACGATTGTTATACCATAGAAAAATATTACTCCCGTTTGATTCTAGTAATTGAGATACTGTTTGCTGCTGAAAATTTCTTATATAGTATTTTGAAATTGATCTGCTCTGATCACCATAAAGATTGCAATACGATTTAATAGTTGTATTCATTTGGACGTTGTTATAAACGATATCGTTATACGCAAATAATGTTAAGAGGGTATTTAACAAATTTTTATAATTATGTCGTACACATAGTACTAAACAAGACTTTTTGAAATAGAAGGGAACGGTCGCATTAGTATATGAAATTTTTGTCTTAACAATCAATTCATTTGCAGCATTTAAAGTAATCGTTTGAATAGCATAATCTAAAACGGTATAATCTAACAGATCTCGCTTAATACTAGATAATATGTCAGTGGGAATCGACCGAACTAATTTCTGAAGTTTGTTAAAGGACAAGATTTTAGCAAGTTCTATTACGAGTTGAGTATTTGCTGTAATATAATTAAACTCCACGTTTTCAAAAATAAGAAAATTTCTATAAGCTTCGGTATTGTGATACAGTAATATCAAATGTAATATTGATCTTTCACACTTATCAGTTTCTAAAATTAAATTGGGATTGGATTTTATCTTTTCGCTAACTTCCTTTATTCTACCATTTATAATGTCGGTATGTAGGAAACAGTCTTTGGATACAATTCGATCAAACATATTAAACAGAAATCTGTGATGTGAAGAAAACCTTGTCTTGACCAAAATGTGAGCAATTTTCCTAACCTTTTGATCGCTACTATTAACGCTTTTAGCCAACCACTTCGCAACTATATACTCACTAATGTACGATGTATAAAATTAATATTAGAATATTTATCTATAGAATGATACCTACTTCCTGTAGTCGCTGAAGGTGCGTACCGTCAAAGCTGGCGGTTTTTGAAGCTTCTCTACTATATTTTTAAAGTTGGGAAATAGCAAATTTAAGGCATGAAGCAAGTGGTGTTTCTTATACTCTTTGAATGTAGTCCTTGTGGACAAACTACCGAACTTGTTGCAGGCTATTTCAATTTTTTTATATATAAATGTACGATAGAGATACAATATATCAAAATTAAAATTGCTGATAACTCCATCGCACACAAAGTTGTTGCACTCGTCTAAAAAAACCTCTGCAAGTAATTTTGATAATAATGGTATTCCGGTCAACTTTAAGTCATGATCGCTTAAATTGCATTTGGCAGCTTTTAAACATTTTAACAAATTTAGGAATTAAATCAAATGATGTTGGGGTTTTTATTTCCGAACTAAAATAATTTGATAATAATTTAATCTGGTTTCGTTCGGTTAAAGATTTTAAGGTAACGGGCAAACAATGAAATTCGTTTTCAAGACGTAATTGCATATGGTCTCTCGTGGTGATCAGTACATGACAGCCTGCGTTGTAAAACGACCATGAAATGGAAGATACAATTTTTTCATACAAAAGGGACACCTCATCGAAACCATCTAATAAAACTATAATATTATTTGATGATCTAAACCTATTAAAAATTTCATTTGTTAGTTCAATATTATGCTTAAGTTGATGGTTTTTAAAATAAGTTAGATGATCCGATATGTTCGTGGTTTTCTTCTTTTGTTCTTCAAAGTAATCGGTGTGTGCGTTTAATTCTATTTTTAATATCCATTTATCTGTAGGTGCGTGGAGTGCGACGTAATCAGTCAATACTGATTTTCCTATTCCAGGAATTCCACACAACAACGTCTTTTTCGATGTGAGGGTTTTCAATATATCATTTCCTTCAGCGTTTATTAATTCAATAACATACGGTTTAATGTTTTTCAAAGAGCCATATGATGCCTTCCACTCAAAGTATTTGTTGTCGTAAACTATAAAATGGTGAACTGGTTTGTCTATAGTCGATGTGGGTGGTCCTTGTTCCTTTTCGTCGGCATATTTTCCGCTTCCTCTCAGCTTTCGTTTAATTATCGTAGCCATATCAAAATCTCCCAGCTTCCGTACATTTGGCTTACTCACGTAATTTATTTGAAGTTGTTCTTCGCCCTCTCCCTCTATTACGAAATCTTCATCTATAATTTCATCTAAAACTTCAGGTTTGATGAAGACTCTAGATATTTTTCTTTCAACGAAATAGTCAACCAAAGGTGTTGGTTTATTTCCGATATTGAAGCTGCCACATAAGATTTGAATTATGTCTTTACATTTTATTAACTTGAGCATGGAGTTGTCAATTACATTTTGCAATACGACAGGAGATCTTCCTTGTAGACTTACATTGGATGTTAAGATCACATTTCTTTCTTGTTCATTAACGTCGTTTAAAGAAGCAAAGAAGCGCAGTTGATCAAAGTCTTCTTCAAAAGATAAGCATTGGTCAGCCTTATTAACAAGGATAATTTTGTGGTAATACTTAGAAATTTGAAGAATTTTCAAAATATCCTTGTAGTCGTCTACCGATGAAGCTTCTACTAACAGCGGAATTTCTGCTGCCGTCCACAAGCATTTATAAATATGGAAATAGGTTATAATATTACTTGTTTTAACAATTTTTCGTATACATAGCTGAAGAGAAGAGTGTCCTTTAAATAGTTTAAATAATGCACTTCTGGCTTCTTTAGATATAACAGTAGACCACAGAGAATCCGAATACGAGACGCAATACTTCTGCACTTCACTACTAATATACTCTTGTAGAAAATCTGATATGTTGTTGCCATCCTCTACAAGTGTAATTTTTTTATCTTTAAGAATGCAATTCCAAGCTAATTTTTTTTTACAATCATAACATTTTAATTTGTTTTTAATACAGTGATTCTCATGATAGTCATAATTGTGTAGAAAAAGCTCGCTTACTTTTTGAAGAATATCAGCTTTAGTTAGTAAATAATGGACACCGAATTTACCTTCCGCCCAGTCGGTTACGTATTCGGTTAATTTGTCAGCAATTTCTGAGATATTTATAGGAATGGATAATTTAAAATGACCGGCAACTTTTTTCATTTCTTCTCTGATTCTATCATCAATAGTTTTGACGTTAACTTGATTACTTAATATATAAAAATTATTGTAATTGTTAATTTCTTCTGCATACGACGAACCCGGTAACTTAGTTACATTAACCTTATGTACTGCACTATTAGAGTTAGTATTTAAAATATCTAAAACACCATCTTTACTTTCCTCTAAAAAATCGCAATCATTAACAGCCCTATTAGTAAAAATTACAAAATATATGCTATCAAATGGGCCTAAGTGACGTTTAAATGATTGTTCATTCTTACAATTTAGAGATCCTTTTAGTTCCTTAATATCTTTTAGATACTTTACTAACGCAAAGTCGCCTTTAGATGCACCAAGTTCTGCGTCCGTTAGTGTTTTTGGGTTATCCTTGTGCTTCAGCTGCAACAGGTACGTGACATTTCCAAGTCGTAGAATCACGTCGTCAAAAGCTCCAACCTCCGGTGCATTAGACGCGATCCACATGTCATCTTCTGTCAAAAGGGACTTCACGCATAGCATTGCTGCCATTTTACACTCGTACTTTTTTCCAGAGTCTATGGTTCCAGATCTCACCTTATACGTCTGAAAGGAAATTAATATTACTATAGTTGGTAGTACCTGAAAATGTGTCAACTATGACTAGCATCTATTTTCGTTACAGCAAATAAAAATTACGAAAATATTTATATATATAAATTTTTTGAAGGAATTTCAGAACTGTTGTGTATCCGTGGGGCTGATGGTGTATTTGACCACTATTTTGTGTTTTATTACTATTTAACAGCAATAGTACCTGGTACTTGCGAGCTGCAGTTGGTAGCAGACTGCAAAATGGACAAGAGGACAAATTACAAATAATAATAATAATAATAATATTTATTTAGTTTTACACCATTTTAATATTTACAATATTGTTTACATATTTACTAACTAATAATTTTTCTTAACATAATCGTTTAGGTTTTTTCAAAACTCATAGATATTTTGAGTTCTTTTAACTTGAATTCAAATGTTATTATAAATTTTGAATCATTTATAAAAGAAACAATGTTGGGAACTGCTTTTTGTAAGTTTAGGTAATCTAACATTATGCCTATAAGCCGTTCACGACCTTTTTGGGACAGAGTTGGCTATGATTTTTTCTTTTCATGTTGGACTAACTGATTCGATGATGTAGCGGATGCAACTTTTTTTTTCTGTCAGTGTCTGTTCGACATTTTCTTGCCACCACATTGCCAGATTTATTATTTTAATATTCGTAAGAAAATACATGATTTATCAAATGTGTAAAAATTATTTTAATTTCCATAAAGGAAAAGTCAAATGCCCAAAATAATTTTGTTACAAAAAAAATGTCCATTAAACGATGCTACTTCCAATTTAAAAAGGACAGACCAAATTTAAAAGAACACGAGTTTATGTGGAGACTAGAGAATATCCGGCAACAATGTACCTATCAGAAAAATATAACCTTAAACTGAAAACAACCTAACCTAACACAAAAAGTGTCAATTTCCATGAGGGAGTTAGTTGCAACAGAGATTCTGCCAACAACATTACTAGATGGTCATAGCCTCACCTGACCCAAAAAAATCGTGACCGGATTATAGTTCCAGTACTATTAATTATGAATATCACAACCATAAACTAAGTTTTGGGTCATAAGCTCTGGTAACAGCGTATTGACTGCTTCTAAAACTAGCAACAAAGAATTGAAATAAATACGTTGCTTTATACTTAACCATTGTAAACAATCGAGCATTGCAGAAATTCCTGTGTATTTAGAACAGCGTAATAAAATTCGTATTACTCTATTCTGCTGTTTTTGGCGTTCTAGCCAATTCTTATTCGTGGCATAAAAATATTATACTAGAAACAGTAATCGATGCGATGATTGTTTTGTAAATCATACTTTTAGCCTGCACACGAAGCTTGTTAGAAACTCTACTGAATAAGCCTATTTTCTTTACTACCTTTTTAATTACATAATCTACGTGTGCTTTGAAGTTTAATTTATCATATTACACCTAGGTGGTTAACTTGAAATGCCTGTTCTATTTCTAAGTTTTCAATTTCAATTTAATTAACCGACTTACTAATGAGTACCTGATAAAAGTATTGCTTTGGTTTTTTGCAATATTCAGTTTTAGTTTATTAACTTCCACTTAAAAATAATTTCTAAACCTATTCATTTTATTAACAGTATTTCTAACATCTTCGTCAGTAACTGTCACAAAAGTATCATCTGAAAGCAAATGTATGGTACAATGTTCTAGATTCAATTCCAAATCGTTTATACAGGGTGTTTTATAACGTATGGAGGAGACTAAAATGGTTACTAGAGGGGACCAAAATAAAGTTATTTTCATAAACTTCTGCCCAAAACCCAATACCAAAAAAGTTACAGCAAGTTAAAGTTGCATAAATTAACGAGCACTCTTTACAAACTGAGGTAGTAATTTACGTTTTAAGTTCAAGCAGGGGATATTTGAGAGTTAACTAAACAATGTTGAAAAAGTTATAAAAAATAAATAACATAATAATTACGGCTATTTACATTTTTCTTTTAAATGCTTAAAAATTAGTGTTCGCTGACGGATAATTGCTGCACGATTTAATAATAACTAAAAATCAAGTAGCAGCAGAAATATGTTTGAGTGTTAATTCATTTAAACGTCAAAATTAAGATACATCAGCTATTGACTGTTTAATTCGACTTAACACGTTCCTTACCGAATATTACTATAGTGGCATCGGTCTTTAGTGGCACAATTTATCATGTATTTAAAGCGGGTCTAGACTTGGGTCGGTTCGTTTCTGTTGCATCGTTTGTATACAGCGGGTATTAGGGAACATATATAAGCCACCTGTATGCCATTAAAGTGGTACTTGGTTTCGGAATTGCACTAATGAATGTGGGTTTTAAGGTTATGTAACGTGATTGCAGTTTCGTTTTGTTAGTAGTGATTTGTTTTTTTTTTGCAAAAATAAGGTGATAATGTGTGATAATAATTCTCCAGGGTAAGTTTTATAATTTTATCTACTCCAGTGGGATAAGTAACTCATTACGTCACCCATTTGACACTATTTCAGTTAGGTAATGAAGCTCATTACACCACTCAGTTATGTAATGGTTTCATTACGCAACTGAGTTGTGTAATGACTTCATTACCTAACTGAAATAGTGTTAAATGAATGACATAATGACATTTGCCAACTAAAATATTTTTGAAAATGACTGATCTGACATTTCTCTTAATGCACTTTTCTCAATTTTAGACAGTCGTAGATAAAATTTTGTACAATACATGTGTGATAATGCATCATTAATATACTTGTGTGCAAACATAACTCGTGCTACGCACTCGTTTGTAACTTACACACACGTATATTAATGACGCTGTTATCCCACTTGTATAGTAATAGTATATTATGATACGAGTTTTATAAGAAGCATTTTGTAGCACGCACGGATTTAGGGTACGACGAGCGAAGCGAGGAGTGCCCTAAAGGAGTAAGTGCTACAAAATGCCTTATAAACGAGGTATCATACAGTATTTTATCTACTTTGCCACTTTTTTAAGCAAAAAATGAAAATTTTTAGTATTTTTTTATAGCATCGCTTTGTGTCTATTACGATACGCAAACGCGTATCGTAATAGCCTCAGTACGCACGCAAAGTAAATAAATAACTATTATGTTACTTATTGTTAGAAAACCAGTGATTTTTATCCAAAAATAAATGATTGTTGATACATAGTTGCTTTATACGACAATAGACAAATATGTTGTGTGACTCTTATATTTTATAAGAATAATATAATTTTGACGTAATTGTCCACTTTTGCAATAATTGCTGCACCATGTATTAGCCGTTCACGATCTTTTTGGGTCAGGTGAGGCTATGACCATCTAGTAATTTTGTTGGCAGTACCTCTGTGGCAACTAAACTCCCTAATGGAAATTGACACTTTTTGTGTTAGGTTAGGTTGTTTTCAGTTTAAGGTTATATTTTCTGAATAGGTACAGTGTTGCGGATCTCTGTTTAAATTAAGGATTAAAAATTTAAATGATTTGAGAATGGACGACAGAAACGAAAATGAGAAATAATGCATAACAAAAGCATTCAATATTAATGTTTATTGCAGTTTGTATAAGAATTGTGTACATGATATGAATATGCCACTTTATTTTATATGCTTGCTTGCTTGCTGTTGTCGAAAAATAAAGACATCACAAACTGATGCCAAATCAATTTAGTAGAGCAATTGAGCAATATTGGTCTTATAGAAATTAACACTTCATGTTGATTTTCACATCTGCCACATAACATTTCAACACCAAAATAGTAACAAATAGGTAGATAGTAAATTATTACACATTATTACGCTGGATTATTGTTTTTACACATATAGCAATCCATTTTTGCAACTAATTCTTTTAATAACCACTACTCAAAGCACAACCACCAAATTCACAACAGCATAAATTAATTCAAAAACAGCAAAATACTGAATCATCTGCGGTCAGCTATTCTGCTGAAATCGGCCATTAGCCCATTACTCAAACCATTAAAGCTGTACGCGATTGGGCATTCCCAATGAGTTCGAGTTATCGGTTTATTCTTCTTATACTTGCGTATTATTCTATTTTCATCTCTGTTGATCTTCTTTGAACCATCGGTTTAACATGACGTTATTACAAGTATTGAACAATAATGCATCATTTTAACGTACAGCAAATATATTCTCTAGTCTCGACATCAACCCGTGTTCTTTTAAATCTGGTCTGTCCTCTTTAAATTCGAAGTAGCATCGTTTAATGGAAATTTTTGTTGTAACAAAATTATTTTGGGGATTTTGACTTTTCCTTTGACGGAAATTAAAATTATTTTTACACATTCGATAAATCATTTATTTTCTTACGAATATTAAAATAATAAATCTGGCAATGCGGTGACAAGAAAATGTCGAACAGACACTGACAGAAAAATAAAGTTGTATCCGCTACATCACCGAATCAGTTAGTCCAACATGAAAAGAAAAAATCATAGCCAACTCTGTCCCAAAAAGGTCGTGAACGGCTTATATTGTAGTTTTTATTAATATGCCACAGAGTTCATTTTTTTACGAGTTGTTAACGTTCATTTTTCAAAGATTAAATTTTTTTATAATTTTTTTTGTTCCAGGCCAAGAGGGGTAAAAAGACCCAGACTAAGTAAATAGCTTCAAAGCGCCCGCTTACTCAAAAAGAGCTAGAGGATGAATTAGAAAAATCGGAAGATGAAGTGTTTGTAGCTGCACTCTCTAGCGATTTTGAGGATGCTTTTTCTGAGACTCTGTAGAAGACAAGACATATCAAATATCGAGCAGTGATATGACCAATGATAGTTCAGAAAATAGCAAAGAAGATGCGCCCATAGAACAACAACAGCACCAAACTGCGAAAGCAGAAGTCGAAGAGCCCGAAGGCGATGAAGATATTTCAGTAACAAACAAAACCATAAAAAGGTTCCAAACAATGAGGAACCTGAAGAGTTTGACTTTACGGGCATACCTAATATTACTCATAATTTACCTAACAATGCTAGACCACTGGATTACGTAGAACTCTTTTTTGACAAGAAATAAGTCATACAAATCCAACCCGTCCAACAAGGAGAACGCAGCTTTCTGTATGGAGGGACACAACACATAAAGAAATCAAAAAACTTCTTGGCCTATGTGCTGTGGAAGGAATTGTAAAATTTACTAGCATTACCAAACAATGGAGTTGGGCAAGCATTTACTATCATCCTGTTTTTGGCAAGACTATGAGTCGTAACAGATTTTTTCAAATTCTTAGAATGTTACGGTTGGTAGATCATGATAACGTTGATTTTACAGGCCGTTTGCACAAGATTCGAATATATTGGATATGGTAGTGGGAAATATAAAGAAATGTGTTTACCCTAACAAAGAACTATCTATAGATGAAGCAATGATTTTGTGGCGCGGTCGACTTAGTTTCAGACAATATATTTCAAACAAGCGCCACAAGTATGGCATTAAGTTATACCGGGTGTTCACTTTCAAATTGGAACATAGGGATTTAACATTATTTTTAACAGTTTCATGGATTCCTGTTTGCCAATTCAACCTACAGAAAATGTTTTGGTATCGATGTAAACACAAAATTATCGCGCATGTAATGGTATCAAAAATTAAATTGTTATTGTTAATTTTAATTAAAAAATATTAATCAAAAGTTTTCATGTTTTGAAAATATGAGTGGCCTTGACTTGAAAAAAGTTGACAGCTTTACTCAAATTTATTTATTATTTGATGAGTTACTGTTATTAAATTTTACGGAAAACAAATCTCTCACTCTACGCAAACTAGCCCCACTTTAATATGTTTTTTCTACTTTGCGTTTATAATGGACTTATTGTGACACTGAAAACAGTTTCACAATGAAGTTATTATTAAACTCTTTTTGGTGAGATGTTATATCTTAAAGTTGGCAGTATTTGCTGCATATGTCAAATTATCAAACATCACATCAACTGTCAAATGCCAATGCAGTGTTTATTTGATTTGAAAAACGAAAACCACTCAAATAATAAAGCTGTCTCAAACGAATGGAATCTGTTAAAAACGGTAAAGAAAACTCAACATTTAACTATTTTTTGCAGCTGCACTATTAGTACTCGTATTGCAGTTATTGTGAATATTGATAGTTACAGTGCAGGTATCTTTAGCATTAATAGTTATGCCAGGCAGGTTTTGAGTCAGTATACTGTGTTGGTAATTTGTGTTTCCTTAAAGGTTCACATTCAGCTCATCTGGAATAATTGTTTGCTTTTCAACCTCAAAATTAAATAATGGTTCACTGGAGTAGGAAGTACTAGGTTGTGGTGAGCGAGTTGGGTTAAACATTTGGGCTACTTCTATTTTTTTCTGTAAAGATGTCTCGATGTAGCCTTCGGCTACTGCAGAAGATTTTCACCCTCCGTGCTGCTTAATTGTTATCAAATCACCACCCCTATTAGCCAAATGTGATGCACTTGACCGCCTAAAACAATGTCCAGTGTACCGTTCGAGGTTGGAAAGTTTTAGAAAAGAGGCTATAATTTTTGGAACCTGACCAATCTTATTAATACCGATCGGACCTGTTATGCAGCGTCCGTTTCGATAGGTCAAAAAGAAACGTTTCGTAGCTGCGCTTTTAGGACGAAGGTTAGCATATTTTTTTATAAGACCAATCCATTGCTGCTCATTAGTGGCAAACATTCTTGGTAAGTGCGTTTTTGTTTTAGGAACTGTTACAAGAATAATGTCATCTTTAAAATCGAGGTCATTAATAGACATATTAACTAACTCGTCACGTCTACAAGCAAACACCTGCGTAACCCATAATCAGGATAACCTAAAAATTAAAGCTATCGCATGAATGATTCATTTTATATGTAGATTAAACCTACCTTAATTGCCAGGTAAGACAGGTCATCTGCCTCCTTTATAAAACGATCTATTTCCAAACCCTCTAATATTTTTGACTTTTAAGGCTGGTAGCCATCGGATTGCCTTTTGAGAAATCCCTGTAGTCTTACATATTTTGAAATATCCAAGTTTTTATAGGCATTTAAGCAAGCCCGTAGCATACTGTAAGAAGCCCATACCGTTGAGGATTTCTTCGTTTTGATGATTTCATCGTAATAAGCAAGCAAAACATTTTCAGTTACAGCTTGAATGCTATTTTTATGACACCATGAATTAAATCTATTGTACTCTTTATCATAAATTGGTTTACTTGGGAGTAATTTGTTTATTGCTTCATAGCAGCTTCTCTTATTTCTAGAGGCGTACAAGAAATACTCGACTCTTGTTCCATTTTAATTTAATTGTATTTAAATACTTTCAATAAACTAGTTCTTTTACAAACTGTCAATTAAATTTTGTTTATAACAATTGAAAAAGGGTTGGCAGTGCTGTCACACATTACAATCAAAACTCCCTAGATATTAAGGTGTTCATTTTTACAACAAATTTCCATATTATTGTTAAATAAATGACGCAAAGTAGAAAAAATAGTATATTATACTCGTTTACTAAGAGGATTTGTAGCACTCGTTCCATTGGAGCACTCCTTGCTACGCTCGTCGTGCTCCAAACTCACTCGTGCTACAATAGGCCCTCTTATTAAACTAGTATAATAATATACTATTATTAAACAGAATTTTCCGTTGATCGTGTATTTATGGGTTTTGGTAATGCATACAAAATCGTTCATTAATATCCCTTCTTAATGGATGA
>CALNHX010013575.1:0-15070 GCA_940337035.1 Agriotes lineatus
TACCGAAAGTGTACAAAAAAACAAAGTCAAATAAAATCAAGTCTGCATGTAAGGAAAATACGAAATTTTGTTTTCAAAAACTTCTCGAACATCCTTCAAATAACTTAACATGCAACTGTGTGCATTTATTACAAAAGAGACTATTAAAATTCAAATGGCGCTTTTAGCAATTTAAAAGTATTATTTAAGCAACGAAAGCCGCTCACAATAGCATGAAACATTACTGAATTCGGATAAAATACTCTTTTAAAAAATATTAAATTTACCCCCAAGCCATAAAAAAAATTAAGTTGGCCTTGTATCTTCAAAATAAATTATGGTAGAAAATTGAAAATAATCTTAAATGATAGAATTTAAACACTTCTAACTGTGTGCCAAATTTCAACGAGCTCTGCTACACTGTTCTAAAAATATTTAGCTGTATTCATACTTTTTAGCGACCCTGTATAAAATACGAGTATAAAAAGTTAGTTTAATTAGTATGTTGTTTAATTCCTATAACATTATGTTCAAAAACTAGGTGTCACTTTCACGCTGATAAAATGCGCTGTACAATAATCTGATTTATTAATCAATAAATTTAACACCAGTGTAATACCTCTTACTAAAGTTTTAAAATAAATGTAAAATAAACACAAACACTAAAGTACGAATAGAAACGCATATAAGTTAGGGAGCTAAGCGAAAAATTGTTTAATTTAGTGTTTTTGTAATAACTAATTTGAAGGTATTAGACCGTCGCACTAGTCGGTCAAGTTCGGGTGTCCTGATGACTAATCAGTTGCAAGCATCGACGCAAATGAGCCTGTAATCACCGTTCACCAAAATGGCGGTGGGCGCAAATGCGCCGGGCGCAAGTAGGCCGACACCAGCATATTACACGTCAGTTGGAAAAGTTACGCACATGCCGCATGTGTAATTCCACGAGCGGGTATTGTATTTTATTTTTTAAGAGTACTCGGGATGTGGGAATTTTGCAGCCCAGGCGGATTTGAGGGTTTCAAAATGGGGAAACCGCTATAATTATCAGAAAAATCTTAAACTTAATATTTGTGAGAAATTCTCTGTTTGGAGACTTTCTACTGTTCGATTGTATTTTTTAAGAAAACTTAGGATGTGGGAAATTTGCAGTACAGGCGGTTTTGAGAGTTGCAAAATGGGGAAACCGCTATAATTATCAGAAAAACCTTAAATTCAAATTTTGTTTGAAATTCGGTGTTTGGTGACTTTATACGAGTCGATTGTATTTTTTAAGAGAACTCGGGATGTGAGAATCTTGCGGCCCATGTGGATTTGGGGGTTGTAAAATGCGGAAAACGTTATAATTATCAGAAAAACTTGAAAATTAACATTTGTGTGAAATTCGCTGTTTGGAGATTTTCTATTGGTCAATTGTATACTCTTCATATTCTTTCAACTTAATGACGATGACAAAGTTTATCCAGAAAATAAAAATACATCGATTATCATTTTAAACTATAACACAACAAAAGGTGCGGTCGATAATGCCGATAAACTAATACGAGAATATTCATGTGCGAGAAGAACAGCTCGTTGGCCCTTTAGACTTTTTATAAATATGGTCGATATTGGTGGTCTAAACACATTTGCGTTGAACATGAAAAAAAAACCTGATTGGCAAAAGAAAACTTGCTCGCGCCATAGTTTATTTCTGTTAAAATTAGGCGACGACCTTGCTAAAAACAATATGAAAAAAAGAGCCGAATACAAAAATTACATGGTAAATGTACGAAGAGCCTTACAAGATTGTGGAATTTTATCCGAAAACCTACCAAGTAGAGATGAACTTCAACAAGAAGTAGGAGCCAGAAAAATGCTCGATGTTACCAGTGTCCACGTAAATGTGACAAAAAAATCAACACGAAATTTGACGTTTGTAAAAATTTTGTGTGTGCAATCCACAGAAAAAAGAACTACAATTGATTTTCTCAATGTGCAATTCAGAATAGGCATATGTTTTTAACGCAAGATACTGTTTTTAAGTGTTGTCTAGTGTTTATGAAGATTTAAATAAATGTTTTTTCTTTAAAATTCATGATTGTGTTTTATCTCTAAAAATAACTTTTAAATGCATGCCCAGATATTTGTTTGTTAGGGGGTCCTTTGGAGACCCCGATCCGGCATGTACAGTTGATGGCATTAGTACCGGTATTTAAAGGTGTAAATAATAGTTGCCTATCCATTCTCCTAGTTAATTTTTTACTAAATTAATTAACTGTTGAAACTGGAAGTAGATTTGTCTTCCAAAACTTTAATGTTGTAATAATTTTCAGTTTGTAGCGAAATACCCACAGAAATAGCATGATCATATCAGATGATACGAGGTTGGTGTAAATATTGTTGAGTACGCGATTGCAACATTTTTATTGTCAAATATGGTAACGCTCGTTATGTTTTAACTTCTATAGAATCTGATCTCGCAAAACTCAAATGATATAGTAATTTACATTGTTATTCGCTCATAATATACTAATCATGCAGATTTCCTGTGAGCACTAATCATTCTACGTATGACTTAAAATTTAAAACGGCTGTTAATCAACACGCATGTTGAATTATATAAATGTCATTTTAATAGCTATTAAGGCAACTAGTGTTTTACAGAGGATTTAAAAATCGAGGTCGATCATGTTAAAATTCGAGCGAAGCGAGAATTTTATGATCGACCGAGATTTTTAAACTGTAAAACACGAGTTGGCTTCAATATTTTTTCTACAGCCGAGGAGTTTGTTAGCTTAAATGCCCTAGGGGATTCGCCCCTCTCCAAAGCGGCCCTCGGAGCTCCACCCCTCTCCAAGGGGGCCCTCGGGACTCCGATCCTCTCCAAGGGGCCCCTTGGGGCTCGGCCCCTCTCCAAGGGGGCCCTCAGGGCTCGGCCCCTCTCCAAGGGGGCTCTTGCAGCTCCACCCCTCTCCAAGGGTGCCCTCAGGGCTCCGCCCCTCTCCAAGGGGGCCATCGGGCTCCGCCCCTCTCCAAGGGGGCCATCGGGGCTCGGCCCCTCTCCAAGGGGGCCCTCAGGGCTCGGCCCCTCTCCAAGGGGGCTCTTGGAGCTCCACCCCTCTCCAAGGGGGCCCTCGGGGCTCCGCCCCTCTCCAAAGGGGCCATCGGGCTCCGCCCCTCTTCAATCGGGCACTCGGGGCTCCGCATACAAATCGGTCGGATATAATAACTGCACTTTTAATCTTCACAAATAAGGTTTTATAAACTCTTAAAGTACTCCGTGCTTTAAATGGAATGGCGTGTTTTATAGACAACATAAAGCACGCCGCATATGACCCTTGGAAACAGTTTAAAATCACGGCTGTAGAAAAAATACATAACTATTATTACCATTTATTCGTAATCTTGTAATTGAAAGATAATTGATAATATAATAATCACAATTCCAATCTTCCTTAGTGACGTTTAAGCCTATACGTAGTGCTCGCAGACAATCTGAAAATTAATATAAATATCCAAGATATTGCCAAGAGATCAGATAAATTAATTTTTGGAGGAAGCACCAAATTCGAAATATTTAATGATGAAGGTAAATTAAATGTACACTATAGTTTCACTATATCATTTTCAATAATTGGTTAGATGGATAAATTATTTCTAAAAGTTTCTCGATAAGTTTCGTATCAAATTAGATGTTAATAAAATATTTTCAATGGGTCGCCCTGATTTTAGGGCCGGTGCATGCCGACCCGACGAATTAAAAAATATAACATTGAACAACATTACTTACAAGTGTATGACGATGTTATCTCATCGCGCAACAAAAAACATGTAGGTTAACTACACGTAGAATGACAAAGATTCACTTTTGTGGATCGTATAGATAACATTTAAAATATATCTCCATTTTGTTGCTTCTCAGTTAATAATAATAAAATGCTAGTTTTATTTTTTGCATTCCTTCGGTTATGGAAAATGAAAAATGGTTAGCAACAGTATGAATAGATGCAGTATTTTTTTCTCTACAAAAAATGTATTTACACTTTAGCTCTAAAATAATTAGGGGAGCCAATAATTGGACATTAAGAATTTAACACGAGATGAAAAAAAAAATTGACCGGAAGTCGACCTCGGAAAAGAAATCCGATTTCCGGTTTCTATATATTTTTGGAATCTACTCTTCAAGCTGAGTCGAATGATATATATCTCGTCCTCCTAAAATATATCTCCATTTTCTTGCTTCTCAGTTTTTAAAAATTTAAATTTCGTCTAGCAAATTACAGAAAATCGTTTTTATACTTTTTTTTCTCGATAACGGTTGCAGATACGAAAAAACTGCAAGAGAACAAAAAGATTCTAAACAAAACAGAAAACTCAATTTGTATTTTAGAATCTAACAGCGGCGCACCGCAAAAAAGTTCAGGGGGAGAAAAGGAAGCATGACCCCTGAAAAAATATCTCCCTGTAGATTCTCACAACCATTTGATATGCTCAATGATGTAAGCCCTGCAGCGTAACCTGTATTCCAAATTTGAGCTAAATATCTCAAAAACTGCAGGAGCTATAAAAGAAAAAGTTAAAAGTTAAAAAAAAAATTGACCGGAAGTCGACCTCGGAAAAGAAATCCGATTTCCGGTTTCTATATATTTTTGGAATCTACTCTTCAATCTGAGTCGAATGATATATATCTCGTCCTCCTAAAATATATCTCCATTTTCTTGCTTCTCAGGTAATAATAACAAGTTAACAAGAAGGTCATAATCATAGTTAAGATTCACAACATAAAGAATTATAAAGAGAGAAGTTTTGTTGTTATCGAGAGTGACGAAAATGATAAAAATATTAACATTTAGAAATGTATGCGGGACTATGCTGCTCTTCGTCCATCCAACACGAATCATAATAGATTCTTTATCAATTATAGAAATTGAAAATGCGGTCGTCAACCTCTAGGAATTGATAGTTTTGTTGCAATGCCTAGCAGTATTGCAAAAAATTTTAAATTAGAGGATGCTGAAGCCTATATGGGACACACTTTTCGACGTAGTTCGGCTACATTACTTGCAGACGAAGGAAGTGATATTCTTACCCTAAAAAGACATGGAAGGTGGAATTCTTCTACGGTAGCCGAAGGGTAGGTGGGAGATTCGCTGGAAAATAAGAAGAAAATTGCAAAAATAATTATTCAACCACAAGCGAAAACGCCGCCTATGAAGAAAGCCATACCTGCTGAAAGCCCCGAAGCTTCAACATCTGCAGAACCTGCTTCTTTAACATATGCAGCTAGCATTACGGCAACGACCATATCGGGTTGCGGAAAAGTCACAGGAAAAAAAAGTCACACAATTAAAAGTCATCGGAAAAAAGTCCCTCGGAAAAAAGTCACCGGACAGAAAGTCATCGGAAGAAAAGTCAATTGGAAAAAAAATCACTCGGAAAAAAAACACCGGAGAGGAAGTCACGGAAAAAAGTCACCCTAACATAGCCTGCTGGGAGAAGAAAACATGGTGAATGGATTATAAATAAGTGATAAATTGATAGTGATATTTGAAAATGAACTATTAAAACACCTTATTACTATTAAGTATTGGATAAAAAGTATCTCTTTTATTAGTTGTTGTACAAATATCTGCTTTTGATTTGTGATGATAAAAGTCGTTTTTTAACAAAAAGCGTAAAAAAATAACATTTTTTTACCATTTTATTGAAATTGTGAATTGTCAAGTCCTTTTCGGCTAGAGTTTAGTGAGGTTTCTCGTGGATCAGGAAGAGGACTGCTTGTGTTGTTGCGAATGGCATCCTATGGGAAGTGCTTCAGTGAGTTTTTAAAAAGGTATATGTCAAATTTAAAACAAATAAGTCCTTGATACTGAATAAATGACATATTTACTACTTACTTGATATATATTCGACATAGTTAATACGTGACAGAAATAATTAATTTGACTTTTCACTTTGACAGTTGTCGAAATGTCATAATTATAAATAATATTTTTTTGTGTGCTGATTAACTATCATAAAATTGATTTGAATATTCATGGACCTAACTTGAGGTAAGAGCATTCATGTCTCAAAGAGCTACAAAAAGAGAAATAACATAAAATAGAACGCAATTATTTCGTTGACCATCTTCGTGGTCTCCTGGAACTCCTTGTCGTCGTAGCTACCGTGGCATAGTATCTCCTCGTTTAGAGCTCTGATGTCATCCCAATCATCCTTAAAATTCTTAATGTTGTATTCGCAATACCTTTTACTGCATTCCTCATTCAACCTATTCCAGACTTCCTGAATGTCACTTTGGAGTGAATTCACCTTGATCTGTACCCTTTTTATTCGGGACTGTCCCTCCTTGTCAGCAACTGTGGTTGTATCCTCTTTTGGCGCTACTGGCTGCTGTGAACTTTCTCCTAGTGTGGCTAGATTTTCTTCATACTTGTCAAGCAGGGCAACACCTTCATTGTAAACATCTTTGGTTTGCTGAAAAAAATTGTTTTAAAAATAACGGTGTGCTTCCTCGACTTCCTTCGCCAGGTCTGAGTGGTTGGCCTCAAATTCTTCCCAAAGTTGTTTTAGGGTGGATCTGCGAGCGGTGATATATGCTGCATTTTTTCTTGATGGGCCGTCCTTCTTCATGTTGATAATCTGCCTGCGAATGGATTCTGCTAAGTCTTCTTGGGCTTTGAAAATCTCCCGTAGCTACGCCATCGTAACGGTCTTGTTCGTAGAAGGCTGGCACGTTAAAGGGGTTAATGGACCAAATCCTAGGAGCAGGAACGTTTAAAGGCTCGACGGATCAAATGCTAGAGGCTGGAACGTTTTAAGGGATCGAAGGGCCAAATGTTCAGGAGGTTATAGTGGACTGTATGATTTTAATTTGGACAATTACAGGATACGTCTTAAGGGTGCAGGAATTAAAAAGGGTTGCAAACCAACGGTCTTGCGCAGACTTGGTTCCGTTGGAGCAGAGGTTTATTGAATACAGAAACAGATGTCAAAACTGTATTGTTTATTGACTAGAAAAGTTCCTATTTATATACATAAAACTATGACGTAAATTACAAGCTTCAATTTATTTGCCCCAGTTCAGCTCGCATTCGGACTTGCGTGTTTAATTTCATAACAAACAGTGATAGCAAGTCTGCATAATTGCAGTTTGTTCACCGGGTCATTCGACCAATGCTGACCGCTTTGTTGTACATTTCCGCATGTAACAGCCAGCTTACGAAATGTATGCATTTTTAATTTTAAAAGTTAAAATTATGTTTTGGTTCCTAAACAGCTTGTGTTTCAGAAGGAGATATTAGAAAGTGGTTCAGTGATATAAAAGGTTATTTGGAATCTAAAAATATAGATTTAGACGATCCCTCTCGAATCTTCAATGGAGATGAGACAGGCTTTCAAATTTGCCCAAGTACCGGAAAAGTTTTCGCTGCAAAAGGCATGAAAAATGTATGCGCTGTAGATAAAGGATCCCAAAAAGAAAGTATCACCGTGATGTTTTCTTACTCGGCCACTGGAATGACATGCCCGACAATGATTATTTTCCCATAAAAAAGAATTCCTGAAAAAATAGACCTAACAGTGAATACCAATTGGGGAATAGGTAGATCAGATAATGGTTGGATCACTTCAGAAACTTTTATGATTACATAAAAAATATATTGTATCCTCATTTGATTGGGAACAATGTCCAGTTCCCTGTAATGTTACTTCTGGATGGACATAAGTCCCACTTGACTTACGAACTAAGCCTACTCTGCAATGAATTGAATTTTGAAGTGATTGCTTTGTATCCAAATGCAATTAGAATTCTTCATCCATGTGATGTAGCAGTGTTCCGACCCATAAAAATAGGCTGAAAAAGCTGTCAGAGAATTTTATGAGAAAAATCCAGGCCAAGTTCTAAACAAAATCACATTTGCACCACTTTTAGAAAAAGTTGTGGCAGAAGTCGTTACGCCAGACTCTGGAAAATGGATTCACAGCATATGGGTTATTTCCCTTCAATCTCGATGCGATAGATTATTCAAAGTGTTTGGGAAAGCTCAATAAACCTGCAGACGTGAGTATCTCGCGCTACTATCCCTAACTGGTTTTGATTTCATTTCTAGTTACTTAAAAAACCATACTTTTGTTAATTCCATCTCATCTAAAGGCAGAATACAATCTTTTTCAAATTTCGTTTTATAATTAGAAAGTTAGTATTTATACAGTTACTTTAGTGGAAACAAGTGATTACGTACCATTTCACTGCTAATTCGGTAGATGTGTTATATTTAGCAGAACATCTCAATGAAATTATTGTGTTAATATCAAGGATTTGTGAATGTTACTACCGATATGGGTCCAACTAATCAAGCACTATGTATAAAAGCATTTTAGTATAAAAGCTCGTAAGACATATTCCAAATTATTTTGTTCGCCCAGAATTTGATAATCTTAAAATATTTTTCACCGCAGATGTGCCACTTTTATTTAAAAACATTCGGTCGGCTTGAGTAAACAACAAAGTTATAGTTAAATCAGATGAATTTGTGTTAACATATAAATTGCCGAGTAATACTATTGATATGAAATATATTCAAAATTTTGCTGAATTTCAAGAAGAACATGAACTAAAATTAGCACCAATACTTACTCCCGATTTCTATAATTTGAATCATTTTAATAAAATGAAAGTGTCACGGGCCCACAATTTAATAAATTTCAGTATAGGTGCTGGTCTTGAATGTTTTGAAGCAGGTGATATTGATCGAAATGCTTCCACAATTCTCTTTTAAGATGAATTTATTTAATTTATATGCTCTTATTAATATTTCTAGCTACAGCAGAAACAATTACTCTTAAAATAGGTCGGGTTCATGCATTATAAAGATTGTTATCACACTTGAGAAGTCATTCTGTTCAATGAAAGCTCACTTCAAAAATCATATGACATTTTACATGCTAGCGCACTCGTCCTAGTGAAACCTAAGCGCAACAAAGATATTCGACATAACTTTCACTACTCCTGATATTATAAGTGAAAGTAAATGTCGAATACTTATTTGAAGAAGCCATTTGATATGTCAGGTATAAATAATTATAATAATATATTATCTAAGTGTTAAAATTATAAAAATTGCATGAAAGATATTACTAAGGTAAGTTTAATTGATACAAAATAATAACAAATATTTAGATTCGAAACATGTAAACCTTATTTGTAAAAATTTAAATTTTGAAATAATAAACCCCTGTTATGAAATGATTTATTCATCTGGTTGGTATATGAAAGGGAGCGAAGTAATAATAAATTGACGAGATGAAATAGAAGTGAATTTTTAAAATCAATGTAATATGGATAAATGAAGAATGAAGTATATGGTACAAAACCCGTAAGAAGTTAAACTGCAGTAATCTATTAAACAGTCTTGTCTGGAATTGAGTGCAGTATCAAGTTTATTGTTCGTTAGCCTTATTACTAAAGGAAACATTATGTGAATTGCATAGGAGGTGTTTTCTGTCATTGGCGCTGGACGTTATCGAGCATCTTGTAGGAGGCTGCAAACATGTTGTGAAATTTGAGAAGGCATTGCATTTACTGTTACTGGTAATTCATTACAAGTATACTTCGGTTGACGTGCAGTGGAAAAGAAAATTTTTGCTGCTTGTCGGGAGTTTGCGGTATTGAGTTGGGGTCTGTGTTTGCATGGGTGTCCCAGAGTTTCTGTGAGCCTATGAAATCCACATAGTTAAGTGAAGGAGGTACTTGAAGTGATTGGAGAGACTGCAACTTTAGGTATTTGTGACACAGTAAAGGTAAACATTATAATAAAGTTTTATATGACATTGACAATTGTAGAAAATGTCATATGATTTTTGAAGTAAGCTTTCATTGAACAAAACGACTTTTCAAGTGTGATAACAATCTTTATAATGCATGAACCCGACCGGTCCTAAAACCGGTAATAAAACTAATAATTAATAATTTATATTAAAGGGCATATAATTTACATAAATTCATATAAAAGAGAATTGTGGAAGCATTTCGATAAAAAAATTCTAATTGTGGGGTAAAACATTAAATAAATAAAACTACGTTGTTGGTACACAATACAGCAATATGTATCTCACTACAACTAATTGTACTAGCAATTAACGTCATTGACCGCAATTTGAAGAATCTTCAAATTGAATTGAATCAAGAAGTCCAAAAAATTGTTCATGATTTATTCATTTCAACATGAATAACATTTTGGATGTGTAGAAAATTAGATTACAATAATTTGGCTCTTCTAAATAAAAAATTCAGCAAAATATAGATGTACTTTAACATTTCTAGAAGAAGCATTAACCTATGTTCTGGCATCCGGATCAGGTCCCGGGTGGTGTAGCTTGAACATGCGTCCACGTTCGATCAGCAGAGTTAAGCACCGCTCTCTCTCTGGTCAAAACTTGGATGGGAGTTTCACGGCTGCATCTCTCGGCGCCTCGTGATACGGCTGTCACGGAAATAGTTGGTCCCGGCGGTCATAACAACATAATGACAGTCGTTAGTGAGGTTGGAAGTCCCCATAAATGCACAGCGACGCCTATAATTGGCCTAACGGCTGTTGGCTGAGTGCGATATAAATAACTAAAAAATTTCTATTGGCGGGAAGGGTTATTGGAAACCTATTGGAATATTACTGTCGGCAAAGACTGTTTCAGATTTGCAGCAGTACTTCCTTTGCGAAAGAAATGGTAAATTTCTGTACACCTCTAATTTTTCACAGAATCCTCTAGAGCAAGGCTGCCCAACCTTTTTAACAGTTGGGTAGAATTGACGATTCAAAAATCACTGGCCGGCCACTGATCACTGACGGTTCCTATTTTTGTTACTTTTAATACCAATAAGCTTTATAGTCTCGTCCAACAAAAAAATCAACATTCTGAAATTTAATTGTCGTTTATTAAAATAATAAAATAAATAGCATCTACTGCCAAATAAAGAAACAAAATTGTAGGTAACAAAAATCTAAATCTAGGTAATTGGTACAATCAATGTGATTTCTGAGATTGTTTCTGTCTGAATAATTTCCCTATGTTAGGCGGCAGATCAGATGTTGACAGTAACAAGTCGTAAATATGTTGCTCAGTTAGAGACGTGCGGTATTTATTTTTTACATAATTAAGATTAGAAAAAATCTTTTATTTCATACTGCATCGTAAAACCCATGTTTAAGTTAATGATATTATTCCGGAAAATGAGGCTTTACGGTATCAGGTCCGGTAAAACATTTTACCGGACTCAAATGAAATAAACAGGTCCGGTAAAACATTTTACCGGACTCAAATGAAATAAACAGGTCCGGTAAAATATTTTACCGGACTCAAATGAAATAAATCAATAATCAAACTATTTATCATTTTCAATTGCAAAAAAATTTTTTTGTAGTTTTAAGTAAAAATCTAATAATTGCAGTATGAAATAAAACGCATTACGACATACGTCCGGTAAACTTTTACAGTAGCGAGTCCAAACGTTTCGGGACGAGGCGACGTAGGAGCCGAGTCTGGAATGTTGAGACGAGCTACTGTAAACTTGCGTTTACCGGACTTATAACGTAAATTACTATTCACAAACTACTTAAAAATTTAAAGACCAGTGTGTAACAGATATAACATGCAGAGTAAACATTTCTGAGCGGAGTCAAATTATTTTAAGTAACATCACACAGAAAGTTAAATTAAACAGCCGCCGAAATGACTTAAAAAACAATTTTATTCTTATTTTACAATACATAAATATATTGGAGTCTTAGAACAGGTTTTCCCAAGACAATCCCTTACTTCAAGCGTGTTAAGCTCTGAACTAGGAACTGAGGATAAAATGTCATACTACTAATATATATATTTCTCATCTATTGAGGTAAGCCTATCTCCTGGAATGCACGAGGCAGGAAAGGAGTGCAGTCAAGGTTATAAGCTTGAAATTTCTAAACAATGGGAGCTTAGAGTCGAGATGACGTAACTGGTCCCTCCAAAAGAATGTACCATACGGGATAGAAATATGCCTTATTGTACGTCACAATAATTAAAATAGAAAATTAAACTTTTACATTTACGTTATTAGGTTCAAAACCTTTAAATAAAAAGTATAAAAAATAGATATTTTAGAAGTATTTTAAAAATACTGCAGACTTTGCAATAGGAGAATCCAGTGGTGTCAAAACTGATAGTAAGTACTGTAACGTATTAATTTTTGCGTTATAAACAGTTCACACAATACAATACTGTATACTATGCATCCGACGAAAGAAGATCCCTGGTCATCAATGCTGTCTGTGTGGTATAAGATTAAAAAATTCCTAGTCAAATCAGCATCCATAATTTGACAATTAATTGAGGTTGGCAGAGTTGTCACACAATATACTTTTTGAGGTTAGGTATGCGGTTCTAGCTTTCATTTGGCTTTTAGTTAAAATTAAAGACACAGGATTCTTTAACAATACGTATTTCATTTTTATTATTTAACAAATGAAATGGTTTGGACACAATAAGAATGGGTGAAGAGCAAGAAAATTATGGGCAAGAAAGTAGAAGAAAACCTAATTGAAAAAGGAATGACTTGGAGTGAAGGGAAAAGACCGCCAAAAAATAAAAAAAGAATGGGCAAGGCGTTTATACGATGTATAAGGGAAAGAAGTTATTTTAATTATTGGTAGAAAATTAAAATTCTGTTATTTTAATCGTCTACTTCATATACTTTGTCTTTTCTATGCAATTTGGCTAACTTCAATAAATCTAATCTAAATGAAGTTGGATCATGAAGGATGTTGTTGTTATTTAACCAATCTATAATGCGTCGTTTTGTCCATGATGAAGAAGGCTGATTTTCAACGAGGATAGAATGATATGGGGCATTGTTCATGATTATGAGAGACGGTTCTTCTAAATTATTGAGTAAATTGTCCTTTAGAATAGATCCAAGTTTCATCCATGAAAACTGCTTGCAATGGTGACGATAAATTGATGTTTGCCATATAACTTTTTAAAACTGAAGACGCGAACTGGCGATATTTAATTTTTCAACTAATGCTCTACGATTTTGTCTTTGAGAAATTTAAACCCAAGGTCATGCAGAACAACGTTTAAACTGCTTCTGCCTATTAGAATGTGATACTCTTGAAGTTCATCATTTAAAGGTTTGAGAGTAATGTGTTTTTCTGGAATAAATATAAAAATTACATTTATAAAATCAAATAAACTTTATAAGTACGCTTTACTTTCACTGTACATCTTATATACAGTTTCCCTGATGACCAGTTTAGAAGACTCTGGCAGGTCTGTAGTTTTCGATTTCTTGCGAGATATTTTTTTACCAGAACTAAATAAAACTGGTTGGTTTCTACTACGAGCCTTGATCCTTTTCACAGTAGCAATGCCTATCTCTAAAGGCTCAGCTGCTCGTTGCAATAAACAAGCAATTGTACAATAAAATCGTAAGCACTTAATTAACGTGTCATACTTCTTGCACACAAGATAAAGGAAGTAAATGCCCACCATCTTCTTTTTCCTTCTCAAAATAACTTAACAGATTCAGCAACAATTGTTGAGACTGCGAACGCAAAGTCTTGCCTTGCACCGACATATTAATGCGTACGTCTTATTAGTTCTGACAAGAACTACTGCTTATTTATTGATTTATATATTTCGCACTCAGCCAACAGCCGTTAGGCCAATTATAGGCGTCGCTGTGCATTTATGGGGACTTCCAACCCCACTAACGACTGTCATGATGTTATTATGACAACCGGGACCAACTCGTACCACGAGGTGCCGGGAGAAGCAGCCGTGGAACTCCCATCCAAGTTCTGACCAGAGAGAGCGTTGCTTAACTCTGCCGATGGAACGTGGATGCTTGTTCAAGCTACACCACCCGGGACCCTATTGTTGGCCAAAACTGTCAAAAAACGTTTGTACGGGAAAACTAACCTCGAAAAATGTGAAGGGCAGGTCAGATGTTCATCATATGTTTGTGGACGCATACAACGTTGCCTATACTTACGGATTTTTTTACAAAAGTCTGTAAAAAATGTTAAATTGTTCGTAAAATTAATCTCATTTATCTGTAATTTCTGAATTAACCACACTCAATTTTTCAAAATAATTTTGCTGATATATCAAGTTTATTTACTGTTTACTGGTAACATCTTTATTTAATTTACGGATTTATTATTAACGTCGGCAACACTATATTTTACAGACTCATACCGCGCTAGTCAAATCCACTCCCAAAGACCCAGGGAGGTGCTAATGTTATGCTATCCTTGTCGCACTCGCAAATAATGAGAGTGACGCATACAAAAACGATTTTTGTGCTAACTTCGTGTAACGATGACCCAGGGATCATCTTTGGCTGCATACATAGTACTAATGTAATAACTGTAAGTAATTTAAATAATTATAAAATTTTAGATCTGGGTGCAGGTCGTACGGAGATGCTGCTATCGGTTGGGTGCAAGTTTGTCACATAATGAACATTTGCACTGTTAAAGGGAAAATTACACCGGAGCATCGAATTACCAAAGCGCAGTATAATGTTACTATTAAAATTAATGAGAAGTCGAACAAAATTATCAGTGTAGAATGCCATGATTGTGCTACATCAGAAGGTTAGTAATTTAGTAGTACCTACTTATGTTTATTCAAGAAAAATCAATTGACAAATATCAATCAATAGTACCATTATAAAGAGACTGTTGGTCTTCAGCTGTAATTGTTGTTTATACTCTAAAGGCATACTCACAGATTATATGAGAGAATGTCACCGTTGGTAGATTTTTGTTGTTGCTAAATAGAGTGGTAGTGTTTGTTATACTGTTTAGCATCTCTATATGCGCTCGGACCATAACAGCCTTATTACGCCTTCTACCGAGGGCCAATTAACAAAACTTACGGTTCCAAAACAACATAAAAATATTTTTGTATTAACAAATTTTACTACTATTATTACTGTATATGTAGCTCATAAATAGATTCCTAATTTATAAGATACATGCAAATTCGAATTAGAAGATAAATACTGCAATTTTTAGGTGGCTGTAAGCATTCCATTGCTATGGTAATTTGGATTCATTGGAGG
>CALNHX010013576.1:0-15061 GCA_940337035.1 Agriotes lineatus
TATTCTACACATGGCGGTGCATGCCTCCCCTGTAAAGCGAAGATAATTGAATACTTTGAGCCTCGATGTGCTGAAGTGACGGCTGATAATACTACCTACGTCATTGATGGTGGACTCCTGCTGCACCGTGTCATATGGCAAAAAGATGATATTTACTTTCTATTGTATTATTAATAGATAGGTATGTTGATTATCTACGAAAACATTTCGGTTCTGATGTAATGGTTGTCTTTGATGGGTACAATGACAACCGCAAGAATATAAAATCAATAGAACAGCTTCGACGAATTGCTTCAATTTCTGGATCGGTAGAAGTTCTTTTCCACGAAACAATGCAAGTGCTTCCCAGCCAAGAAAAGTTCATATCCAATCGCTCAAATAAAACCAGATTAATACCAATGCACTGTGGAACAATGTAGAGACGACTCCGACGGTTTAATAGTAGAAACGGAGCGGCGCTTCAAAAATCACTACACAACATCAAAACTATCGTTGAAGAAGATGTAGATATTTTAGTTCTCCTAATAGGATGTGCTCCTTCGAACCAGCAAGTTTTCTTTCTCAAACCAGGTATAGGAAAAATAGTATTAAAGATATACTGTTTTTCTAGAATAGATAAGTTTCCTAATTGTAAAAAATATATATTGTTTCTACATGCCATCACCGGGTCCTACACAACATCTGCAGTTTTTAACAAAGGAAAAATAAAAATTCTTAAAATTTTCGAGAAACACCCATACCTGCAGCAGTCAGCAGAAGTTTTTAAGCAGGAAAATTGTTCAGTAGAGACCATTTTGCAGAATGGAGTACAAATTCTTCTAGCAATGTATGGAGCCCGTCAATCAGAAGTATCCATTGGCAACTATCGATACATGATATTCGGGAGGTCAACAAGACTTAACACCGCTGTGAAATTGTCATCACTTCCCCCTACTGCCACAGCCGCTCACCAACATCTGAGTCGAGTATCTTATCAAGTACAGAAGTGGCTTGGTAATTATTTAAATTCTCAACAGTCGGGTGGATGATCAATAATGATATTTTAGAGCCCATTAAGACACTATTATCACATAGTATTTTGCAATTGCACTAAAAGATGTAACACAAATTGCGGGTGCAGAAAAGTTGGGTTGTCCTGTTCAATACTTTGCGGTGATTGTCACTGTCAATCAAGTCTCAACGCAAATGTCGATAGTGCTATTGGAGACAAGAGAAAATATTCAAGATGAAGAACATAATGAGATTAATCTTGTTAATCCTGTCGCAGAAAAATTTACAGAAACAGAAGAAAATTGTGAGGAAGAAGTTAACGAATTGAGAAAAGAGAACGAGGAGGAACATGTGGAAGCGGAGGGAGAGGACGAGAACGAGGAGGAGCTGTAAAACGTACTTAAAACAAGAAAAAACATGTATTAGGCCTACAGGGAAACCATGTAAAAAAACGCACCTTACACCCTAGGTCCGAGGTGGTGCGGAAACGGATGCACCGCTGCTCATTATTTCTCTAAAGTATAGCGTGAAAACGGCTGATTGTACGTAAAAAATCTATATAATCTTTTTTGTAGAGAATTTCCTAGTCTTCACTTTTTGTAATAACTAAAAAATCATATGAAAGCGAAATATTTGCGGAAAACTTATTTCTGTGACCTTTGACCTTGAATAACTGAAAACGTAAGCGCGATATCGATGGGAACTTTTGAGACATTATTTGTAATGTCAAATTAAAGGTGTATGCAAAATTTCAGCTCACTTGGATTTTTTCGGTAGGCGAATCCTAATGCTCCTGGAGTATTATTTCTGTGAGAACCCTTGAGGATAACAAAACCCCACTCGCACGCCTTGTAATTATTATCTTAGTTTAAAAAAAAACTACATGTGTCACGCTTCACCTGGTCAACTGTACAGATGGAAATGTGTCTATAAATTCTACAGTTAGGTATCGCTAGGGATATCCAAATTTTATAAAACTGTTGTAAGTTTACATATGTTTTACACTATTTAATTCAAAATTTGGTTTGGTCAACTATTGCAATTTTATAAATTTATTGTGTTATCATTAAATCTGTCCGAAGTCTAGTTATATATTTTAGGTTTGTTAGAAATACAGTATCCGCGTTATCTTTAATCTTTTTGAATGGCATCCATTGACATGCTGAACTTCGCTTCTACGAATGCCGTCATTCATAATACTATAAATTACTCGAGACAAAGTACACAATAATAAGGAAAATATGTGTTGTATATTTTTGGATCGTACATCCGTTCGCATCTGCTAAAATGCCGAGAAACTAGATAAAAACTATTTCAATTTTCCTCATTAAGTGCATTTGATTAACCCAAAGTTCACTTAATCTTACAATACCTTAGTCATTTCACATTTTCTTCAAACTTCGTCTTCTAGGACACCTACGTTTCTTGTTAGGTATCCGAGCTACCAGTATCAATCTACTTAAATCTGTCTGAGCACTTAAAAACACTTTTTTGTATATGCTCCCAAAAATAGCTAGTTTAGGGACTCATTTGAATCCGTAAAATGGTACATTTATGGCCTAGTCCCTAAAAGTTGTCATAGCAACCTTTTGCGGATTATTTGTAAAGGTGTTTTTCTGATCACAATGAATATTGAATGAATGAATATTTGTTATTTAAAACCTTGGGGAGCTATAAAAATAAACATTATTTGTTACACGTCCCTAAAAAGTTTTTGCGGACTCATCTGCTATTCCAGACTCGGCTTCACCTCGTCTGGAAACAGCAACGATTCGTCCGAAAAAACCTTATTTTAAGTACTTGTAACAAAAACAGCTATTTCTCCCAATTTGCGCATGCTATTTTTCACGTACTGTAGAAAAATGTCTAAAAATGTTGATATAAAAATGTCAAAAATTATTATATTGTGCATTTAAGAATTAAACTATGCATTGCTCTGCAGGAAAGTACTACTTTTCTAAACAAATTTGTATTTAGCAATACAGTACATTTCCTCATAGTGGTACGTTAAAATAGCTATTTATGTTACAAGTGGATTATGCGTTGTCCCACTGGTTACATACAAGATTTTAGTTATTTTCGAAATAAAAACACACTTTAAGACAGTTAACTTGACATATTTACTTTTTCCCCTAGTGGAAAAAGCAAATACTTTTCCCCAAGTGCAAAACGTAAACACGTAACTCAAATTCATGAGAAAAGTAAGCTTTTGCTCAAGAAAATAGATAACAGCACCTTGTCTACCAAGTGTAGAATAACCGAGTTTCCACACGTGGCAAACAGAATATGTTTTCTACAACATCAGTTTTTTACATCAATGAACGTTTAGTACCTTCACTTTTTACTCATTTTGGAAACAGAAAATATGCATTTCCTAACTATTTTAAAAAGAGTGTGGAACAGTGGCGATTAACAACAATCATCTCCAAAAGTCCCTTAAAAGTTTGCGAAAACATTTTTGTGTTAAAAGAATCCATAAACTGTTTGCTGTGGTCATTTTAAATGAAACGGGATATCTGTGATCTCTTGCCTGTTATGCTTATTTTCATACTTAAAAGACAAGCCAAGTTGTATTTTCTATATTTTATTATTGTAAATTAGATTTAAGCAGTGTATTTTTGCATAATAAAAGCGTACAGGCGTCCCTATGCAGCAAACGCATTGTGAAACTTAATTTGCGTGTATAGAGTAAAACACTGATCTAGAGCCTGTCCGAGGGATAAAGGAGTTTTAACTAAACGTTATTTTACGAATAAGAATTATTAGCATGCGGGCCTTTCCCAAGTGTCCATCTTATGGAGCCGACGGCGATGTGACTTACCCCAGCCTAGCAGTATACGTATACGTATACAAAAGGGGATTACCACACTCAAAGGTTGTATTTGCGACGTTTCAAGTATTTTGTGATGTGAGGTGACTAAGCGACGCCTCAGCCGAAAACTTGATTTCCATTATTCACATCAGCCAAGTTTTTATGACGTAATCCCGGCCTAAATCCGCATGTAACACAGCAAGTTCGGCCTTCTTCCAGGTAAAATGTTTGAAAGCAATAACCAATCGCTTCCGTGGTGTAAGAATCGTGCTTAAGGAATGCGTTTACGTACACGAACTGCGTTGATTTAAGGACGTACAAGCACGACCAGGGCTGGCTTCATCCCAGGACCATCTTTGAAAACATTTTGACATTTGCATTTTTCAATGTTGTTTTATGTATGTTGTGTACTTATATGCGAATAGATCCAGCTATCTCGCACGTAGGATTTTCTAGAAGTTAATCCTAGTTTTTTATGTTATTTTATTTTATTTCTATTTTTATATGTGTTTCAAACTAATAGATTATGTAAACAAACTGGCTTTTATTGAGCAGTGTTTAAAGTTAGTTTCAGCCCGAGTACACTACAAATGTAAATCAGATTCCTATTTTGACAGATATTGACACTTCCATCTAAGAACTGGGGTATTTTAGAGTGACTGAGCTAGCAACGTAAACAGAATGAGAAAATTGTTATTCAAATATTAAGGCGTAAAAGATGTCTTACTCAAATTTAAAGTACCACGTAGAGGCCTAAACCATGCACTATTACATAGGTTGCAATTTCCAGTAGGTAAGTATATACCCTGGAAATTAATAGTTTATTAGAAAGATGACAATTTTTTTGTTATGTATTCCATTTTGGCGCCACCTGAAATTTTGCGCCCGAAGCCCTTCTTAGACTTCTGAGATAATACGCCACTGCCGTGGAAGAGTAAGTCACAAGTAAGTAATATTAGGACAGAGGTCCCACAATTTTGGATATAATATTTTCGTATGGTATCAATTGCAAAAGAATTCATAAGAGCTTATAAGCACATTTAAACAGCATCAAGCAAATGCTTCCATATTTTCATGCATGTGGATGTTATCCTTATGCCAAATCTGCGCATTTATAGCTCCAAGATATGATGAAGTTAGAACAGTCTATGGAATCTAGTGTTTTCCAGAGGTTTATTGCAGGACACTTCATTGCTCGAAGCAGTGATAAATTTAGTTGTGGAACTAGTCTGGTTGGTCTGACATAATAATAAACAGTCTCTCATGAAATCAATGAAAACAGATGGAGGTGTAACAAGAGAGAGGAGTACACAAGAAAGTGTTTTAAGCAAATGAGTTTATGGCATGCATGCAATGAATAGTGTGTCCGAAAGTTTAGAAGAACTTACTAATGTAAAAATTGATACAACAGATCAGCATGTAGACGCAATGGATACACGTGTAAGAAAAGACAATGAAAACAAAAAAAATTAATTGAATGGTTTTCATGTTATAGAACTTGCAAAGATAATGTCAATATCAAGTAGAATCGTTGGCGATGATAAAATGCCTTGTCACAATGCTTATGAAGTTGGTCTTAGTTATATTCTGTAATAGTTTTTAGTGTAAGGGCACAGAATAATACAGAATGGCCTGTCGGCTTAAAATTCAGCTAGTTTTTTCTTTGCGCATGCGCGAGTTCTGGTGGTGTGCAGTCAGCTGTTTTCCATATTTTACACGTGTACTTGAGGCGGTCAATGACCCCTTATAAGAAGGTTATGTTTCTTTGTGCAAGTGGTTTTAAAATATTAATTTAATATGAGTGCACACAAAAGATCTTTTGATGGCACATGGTGTACTGTGCATTTCCATATAAATTGCATGGACTTTAAACGTACGGATTATTTCTGTTCAGTTTAAAATTTAGGAGCATAATTTTGAATTTACCGCCTCTGCACACCACTAGGATCATGGCGGACAATTTCAAGGTCACAAAAATTGAGTATGTTGACATCAAAAGCGCCGACACAGAGAGGCCATTCTGATTTAGGGTATTATTCTGTGGTAAGGGTTTGATATCAGATTTAAAAAATCTTAAAAGAATAGAGTATTAAATTACAAGGATGAATTTAAGTTAATTTAAGTTAATTAAAAGGATATCAGAATTATTAACATGTATTTTGTAAAATAACGGAATAATTTGAATTCCGTTGAACAATGAAAAATAAGAAACAGAAGATTCTAAATTGCTTTAAAAATTACCAAAAATATAGTGGAGGATTAATGGTAAATACTTACTTGAGAAATGTTATTCAATATAATGGGTTTATGTTTATGTACACAATAAATTGGAGAGAAACTAATAAACGAAAATGTTAAAAACTTGAAGAATGTAAATAAAATATGGGAAGGCATGTATGGTAGTAGCAACATAATTTAAAATACTACAGACAATTGAACTAATTTGTGGAATTGGATATTGAACTTAGTTTATTGTCGAATAATTACATCTTGTGACTTGGATAGCATCAACTGTATTTACTAGGAATAGAACATGGTAGGATTCTTGGAGTAAGACCCTTGGGAAATTGGAAGTGTTTTTTCATCTAAAGGATTTGAACTGGGATACACATTTGTTGGAGTGACATTTTGAGAGTGCCACTAGTTGAAGTGACATCCTGTGGTTTCTGATAGATCGAGATGCAAATGATCTGCATTGTTAACATCTTGTTTGGAAGAGTTGGGAGGAGGCATTTCCGAGGTTGTTTGCAGTTCTTGGTCATAGGGTGAGCTAGTACTGGTGTTACTCAGTAGTTGGCATACATTTGGATCTCCCAAAAGGCGAATTAAGTTTCTTTCAACGAACTGCAATCCTAGGTATTTATTAAGCAAACTAAAATAATCGGTAATTGCTTGAAGGGTGGTAAAAAGATTAAAAAGGACTACTTACTATTTGAGGTTTATTGAATGACAGATATTGTAACAAGCTGGTATTTGCAATTGATATTCCATGTACATAATTTTAAGTGACCCTGACGTTCACTGGGGTTGTCACAAAAGTATACAGATTGAAATAGAGTCTGAAGATGAATAATAATTATTGAGATTAATAACTCCTGTTTTGAATCCAATATAGATTAATGAACAAGTTCACAATATATTTTTTAAATAAACATTTTTCAAACAAAAATAAACGTGGACTAGGCCTACTGGGGACACCCCATAAAAAACTCACCTTGTACTCTACCTCGAAGGTGGTGTGGAAAAAGTGCACATTTCATGAGAAACATAAAGGTTACTTTTACAAATAAAAGTCATGATACCTTTTTTGTAAGAAATTTAAGAAGCTACAAATTTGATAATTAATATTTCTTCTGTAAAAGTGACCGTTACTAGATATTCACTAAACGCCGTTTTTGGTGACCTTTGACCCCGCGTAAAATTTTTAGGGGTACTCTGATCGATGGGGATGTTTGACATTTTTCTCAACAATTTTCTTATGTAAGGGCATAAAATATTTATATTGTTGAAAAGAGAAAAAAACCTCTACCAGAAAATGTAAAAAATATATACAGTGTCATTTAAAAAAGTTGCATGTGACGTCACCACTCTGAAACAATTAAAGATAAAAATTTTTGATAGTGTTAAAATGTAGGTTTTTATGTGCCATTTGATTTGGGATATAAGGTTTATTCGATCTAAAATAAATAATAAAGTAGCTAGAAGGCGAGGCCTTCTTTGTTGAACAGACTGTATACGTTTTGTGTACTATCTAGATAAGACAGCAAGCTTTTGAATAAAATTTCATAACCGGAAGTATGGTGTTTACTCTTGTGATTTTTAAGTATATTTCGATTTTTTCAAAAACGGCTCTAACGATTTTTTTCAAACTTTACATTTTTATTACATTTTTAATGTGTATTGATGTGAGATAGGTGATTTTTCAGTTGAATACCTCTAAAATGGATTTATTTTGTTTTATCTCTATTTTTTGTATTAACTCCTATTTTAAATAGAATGCCCGGTATATTATTATATTTTTGAATTCAGCTTAAAATTTTAGAAAAAATTTGCCTCTTGAACTAGCGCACTATTTTGGACCGTTTTTGTGGAATTTGTAATTTTTTTAATTTGTGACAAATGCTTAACAATTAAAAATAAAATTTTTGGTTAATTATAAGATCACTGTAAAAGGAAGTTGTGTGCGTGTATCACATCAAATTCTTATTTGATATATTTGATAAGTAGCGGTTTAGTACTTTAAACACTGGTATATGTAAAAGAATATCGCTGATTTTTAAAAATACTTGTATGTTTTCTCTGTTATCTCTTTACCTATCTGTGTAGAGGCTGTTTCTTGTAAGCTTGCGTCTGGTAGTGCAGTGCTCAACTTGCCCCGGTTTCGGGTTACAAAGTTGGAACGCGCCTCTTGAACTTGCGGAGCAACCATTGCGTTATGGGTGTGTGTGTGGTGATGATAAGTTGACCTTGCTGCTCTATCTCTTAGATCGGTGGTTCCGAGTAGAGCACAGTTAATTTGGTGCCCAACTGTGAATGGTCTCACCGATCGCAAAAGCCACGGAAAAATTCGGCCCACCGTGGAATTCGGACCGAGGACTTGCTTAATGCAAGCCTAATGTCTACGAACTGCGCGATTCGGCTCTTCTTTTCGTTTTGGAGTGATTTGTTCTTCCTGGGACTTGCGAGTCTGCGTGCTATCCATTCCTGTGGCTGGGTTTGCAGCGATCCCCCTGCGATTGCTGCCCCTGTAACGAGGGTCTTCAGCAGCATGTTGCAAGTCTATATTCATGGCCGCTGAATTGCCTGGTTGCCACTTTCACCAGCTCAGCACCTCTTGCCGTGTATACCTGAAAGGTTTTTGTAGCGTTATAATTATGTATTGTTGTGTATTTGAATATGACCCATAGATTTGCCATGATTGCTTTTTGTGTATCAAGATTTGTGCTTTACTTGCATTTTTGATTGTTTGGTATACTTACCCGGTTGTTTCTGCGGCCACTTTTAGTTTGCTTTAATATGTTGTGCATCTGCCTTAGTAATCACTTCTTCATGTACGCGTAACAACTTATAGGGTTGACGTCAATTTAATTTTACATTAGTTACCTGTCAAAATTGTGGGCTGTGGTTATGCTACCGCCTACGAGATTATTACTGTGTTTAACTGGCTGCCCGTTTCTAAATTTAGTTTCAAGTTTAGAGTTTAGAATGACCGCAAGTAAATGACTTGAAGCTTCTCAGAACGCCATATGAATTTCTTATAGGTCCTAGCACCTCTTAAGATCTCATAAACGGCAGGTAGCGCCCCGTCTAAATTTTGTTTGCAATAAAGCACAATTAACTAAGCCAACTCTCGGGGTTGAACGTTGGCCTTTCTTTATACTTGCGTTATTTGCACCCCAAGTCCCGTCTTGGATCGCACTCTGCTTAAGGGAGTCCATTTGAATATTTAGGGCTTTTTGGGTTTGATCTTAGATGTTAATCTCCGCTTCACGGTGACCGCTACTATTTAAAATCAGACATGCTTCTGCGTTTATTTATTTGATTTATGATTTGTGATATACTTGTAATATTTGTTGGATTCTCTTTTGTATATTGTTCGTATGTGTTTTTATGATATGCACTATAGAACCAGTCATGAATAATCTCGTTACTAGTTACTATTTTGGTTTGCTTGGAATATCTTTTACCTTGGAGAAGTCCAACCCAAGGATTTGTCTACGTGGAAGACCTGGTTAGTTTCCCTTTACCTTAGTTTCTCTTTCAGCTCTGCTGGAACCCCGACCCTCTCGACTAGTTAGCCAACCTAGGGCGATATTTACCAGCTGGAAAAACACCAAATACAACTTTCGCCAACAGGTAAGCGCCGCCCTTCGCCATCCTTCGTTTCAACCGACAATTCTAAACAATGTTATTAATTCTCTTAACCAACAAATCAGAATAGATATGGATGACGGTGGTTGTCACAAAGTCCATCTCGTTTATTTTAAGTTTATTTATTTAATATTTACCTAACTATTTGTGTCAACTTTTATTTGCTATTTAAATATAAAAAGAACACTTATTCATAAAATCATCTGTTGAAATGAATTGATTCCTCATAAGCTCTACAGTGTGAGTTTTTTTCAAATCGAATATAGGGAAATAACTAACAAATCAGTTGGTAAGTGACACAATAGTGGTTTGATTTGAAAAAGCTCAATCTTCTTGCATTGTGTGTTGGACATCATAAAAACTGTCATTGTATAATAATTTAAAAATGTTTTGCTAGTAGTTCTAATATCTGCCTATTAGTCAAACGTTTACATTCGCTGGAAAACTCTCGCTCTTCTTAACTTGTAGAACAATTTACTATTCTTAGCCTGTACAGTAATTAAGTTACGAAAATATCACCAAGTAATGCTGTTGCATAAATATTTGTTTTAAACAAAACAGGGAGGTGCATGAAGAACGACCAGAGAGGTAGGATCGTTATTTGCCAATCGATTTTCAAAATTCAAACACCAAATTAAATGGTTCAAGGCTCGTATAACATGAATGTCAAAACCGAACATCTGCTGTACCCAGACTACTTGATTGCAGTTAGTGGGTGATTTGATGCCACTGAGATGTGTAAAATTTTCGCATTTTTTACATAAATGAAGGAAAATATTATATTCTCAAGGGTAATATGTACCACAAAAGGTGATTTTTTTTAAATGTTCTTCGTTTGCATGTAAATTAATGCGTTTAAATTTCTCGAAACAAAAACTGCCTGAAAAATTTTAGCTGTTTTTGTTGAGAGAAGTTTGCAATAATTTTTGTGTAAACGAAAAAAAACCGTTCAAAAATTTTACCTTGAGTGGTATTTGGAAAGATTATTTGACAATATAAATATATGACTTCAATTTTACCGTGATTGACGGTAACATTTCCCATTATTTATTCAATACTGGAACTTCCAAACGATTATTATTAATTCTTAGAACCACGCCGATCTGCAAGCTTTACTTTGACGTTTTGCCAAATTGTCAGTCAAAGGTTACTCACTAAATTTAATTCATTAAAACACATTCGTGAAAACACTGCAACATTAAGTGTTTTCAAATACAGTCAATTTTAATTGGCCGTTTGTGACAAATTGACTAATTTTATTGATTCGTTTAGTATAGTGTTGAATAATCACATTAATGTATTCAGAAAAATCTATGAAGTCCGAAACCAGATAATAAATATAGTTGCATTTGAAAAAAAAGTTGACTTTCTATGCTCAGAGGCATTTCAAATTTAAAAAAAATCAAATTAAGTTAGGAGTGAAAATACCTTCACGTTTCTGATAAATTAATTATATTTTAAAATAGAAAAACGTTACCGGTGGTCGAATTCGAAGGGCAGGCGGACCGCGTATGCAGTCCCAACGTTTTGTGGTATATTGCAAGGGAAGGAGCTATTTCTACCTGAGCTACAAAGCACTGACCCTTCGAATTCATGCGTTGCAGCTGTATTAAGTAACGTACTCATTTGTTGCTCTTTTCTGTATCATACAACATTTATTCTGTATCTATTGGGACCCATTTTTGGTAAGAATAAAGCCTGCGCTATGTATAAATTATTACTTATATTTATTGCTAAGTTAAATCAAAAATAAACAAAATTTTATTTTTTTAAGGTGCCCACCCTGTATATATTTGTCTGAAATTTTCTTGGTTTCATGCCAGGTAGATATATAATGTTTATGCAAAATATTGTATTCCTCCGACAAATAGTTTTGAGTTATACCGACAGACAGACGGAATTGAGAAAACCTGTTTTTCGTCATCTAGGGCCCTGGAACGTGAAGATCTGGAGAAATCTCGAAAAGTAATTTTTTCGCGTCCAAAAGACGAAGGGAGTAGAAAGATTGTTTACTCTCAAATTGTATCCGGCTTTAAACCACTTAATTTGGTAACTGAATTTTGAAAATCGTATGACAAATAATGATTCTACAGCTCTGGCCCTTATTGATGCACCTCTCTGCATAGTGAATCAATGAAGTCTTCGACATATTGCGATAATAACACATCTCGGAAGGTTTTAACTATTTGCACACCTCCTCGTTAAGCATTTGCCTTTCGCATTCATACAATAAAATTGAAACGACATAACATCTTAGAACTCACCCGCCCCCCTCCCCCGAAATCTAAAAAAAATATATAAAAGCATCCCTTGGCTAGATTGAAAATTGACAATTCAACTCTGTGTAGACTACAGTTACATCAATGTAAATTTATTCAAATATTTGCTTCAAATAACATGTGAGCAAACGAAAATGAAATCATGCTTGGCTTTGAAAATTGAAACATATGTCGATTATTAATTCACATTGTGTTGAATATGGACTATTATAATAACTGTCATATTTAAATTATAAACATTACTTAATTTTTTCAAAGCCAACCTTGATTTCGTTTTCGTTTGCTCACATGTTGTATTTTGTTATTTACGGGTATTTTGAAACCCCACGGATATTGCTTTTGTAAAATTAAAATGAACCGTTTACTAATGTTAGATTATGTAAGTCCATAATCTGTACTTCCTATTATCAAATTCCTGATTTGAAAAATACAGCAATAATTAATTTCAGTTCCTTATAACAAGTTATAATATACTTTAGGAAACAATTAGAGCCCCTACCCCCATGCCCATGCTATTCCATCTTAGATTGTTGAGCATTAATGATAACGCCGTCTTCTATTTCGTAAATGATTTCGTAACAATGGTGATAACACCCGACCGTTTTTGGCGGCTATTTCAGATTCACGTGAAATTCGCATCAGTGTTGTATATTAGACTTTATCGAAACTTTCTCGAAATCTATGAATCACGCAAACATATCTCGATTAACGCCACGTACTCTCTGAACCACTATTTGGATGGTAAATAATGCATCTCTGGTGTCGAAGTCGTTTTTGAATGCCCACTGAATGTCGCTGATTGTTTTCATGCAATTGGTAGATCATATTGAAAAAATGGTTTGAGAACATGACCCGCTGACTCGATGATCAATTTGATAGCATTTGTCTTCTTTGTGAATTGTATGATAACTACCCGATCGCTGGCTACTTGCAGAGATATCGTTGAAAATTTTGTATAAAGCTTTCATTTGCAAGCATTTTAATAACATGAGATTACCCATGAATTTGGTCTGAACCCGGTTATTCGTTGCTTTTAAGATGACTTATTGCCACAATAGCTTCTATGTGTAACTGTACAATGTCTAACATATACTTAACATTAAAAAGTAAAAAATACGTAATTTTTATTTAACTTTAGAACAACACGTACACAGTATGACTCCAAGTTAATAGGTATTTTTAGTTCCATTCATCAATAACTATGATTTTCGTTGTCACATAGAAAGCATGATTTAAAATTTCAGGATTTTTTTGTTATTAGATCATGCAAAAAAACAGCGTAACATGGGAAAGTGCCTTTTAATCCCTTTCATGATTATAAACTATACGCACTTGACATCAAAGATGGACTCTAGTCCCTTGCATATACAGGGTGTTCTAAATACATGGTGCCAAACATGGTGCTTTTAGGGAGCGTTGAAAATAAACTTTTTTTTTATTTCTTCGCGACGAGTTACACCCTCCTAAAGAGGAGGGTTAAAATTAGGTTTTTGTCATATTACTAACAACTGGAGACATGTAACACAGACACGTAACCGAGATGGATTAACTCGCGCAGCAAGCCCACAAAAATGAAATTCCAAGTCGCCTCAGACCCCATGCTCATGCGGCCGAAAGTTGCTTATAACGGCGGGAAAACTCAACGTTGACCGAGAGCGACAAGTAATAAAGTTTACAAATTTGCTCGGGCGAAATAAGAATTTTGCTGACGGCGCCAACTAGACTTCGTTAAATTCAAAGTCTAAATGAGAATAATTAGCAGGAGCGCAATCAACACAACTTGTTATGCAGTATCAAAATATGCGCCGCGAAATGACGAATTTAATGAGTCCGCCTTCCAGCCTGAACTAGAAGCACCAGTCGAACGCGGACCTCCTCGCAAGACCCATATGTTAATGCAAGGGAGCCTACAAATTCATCAACCAACACGGGAAAATTTCCACCGAAACCCTTCAAGTGACATATCAAGATACGCGCCTTTGTGCCAGGAGTCCAATGCTATCAAAATCAGTCCGCTAATTGAAGGCGCCAATTAGGTAGCGTCGCGGTGCAGCAAACTACAGAGAAATCGGCGAGGCTCTCCCACCCTCAGCCAATGAGAGCAGCCGGAACAGGGAACAAAGCAGCGAGTTACTTTACAAGCAAAGAGAGTTTCTGACAAGATACCGAGCTCCGTAGTCTAGTGCGTTGCACGTCTACCTAGCATTCTGGAGGTCGTGGATTCGATTCCCGCGACCGTCTGCCTTGATTCAGGTTTTTAGGTGGTTTCCTGAGTCAACAGAGTGCCTTCTCTGAGGTGAACGCCGGGGCACCTTTCCTGACCCTTTTTTCATTCTCCATCCCTTCTTCCTCTCACCCATCCTATAGTTTCCCGTTCTTGGCTGAAGAGGGACGGAAGGTCCCTATAGCAGCCCGCCCCCAGTTGGGGGAATTGAAATGACCTTAACCTTTTCTTTCCTTTCCTGACAAGATCATCTAAGACTCAGCAGTCGAATCCTCCAGTTCGCTCTCTATCTTCCAGCTCCCGGATCCGCACCATCCCTGTGAGATGCAGAACTAGGAAAAATCATCACCTCAGCTACCGATAAGTTCTTCGGCCCGCACCTTTTGTTTGCGACCGAGAGCGCTCCAGCTCCACCAGCGGAGACCTGTCCATGAACTCCCCAGGCCCTGCCGCTAGAAAAATCATCACCTCAGCCGCCGAGCGTTGTTTTTTTCGGCTTCCACTTTTCGCTTGCGGCCGAGAGCGCTCCAGCGTCACCAGCGGAGTCCTGTCCACGAACGCTCCAAGCCCTATAGCTAGAAAACCTCACGTTCATCACAGCCCTCCAGGCTATGGCAGGCCATACATTTAAACAATAACCTGCGAATACATTTAGCTACCCCGTTGCGGACGCTTTGGGGCTTGCTTTCTTCACAGGCATCGAGAATTTTTTGAACCCTTGTTCGGGCCATTACCGCACAACATCACGGAGTCGCCCCTAACGCGGAGAGCCCGTTACTGCCGCCAGCCGTCGTCGCCTCCAAAGTACCGCATCAACGACAACATCCGCAAGGAGAAAGCCCTCGCACGCCGGACTCGGAGGACACCCCCACCGGCTTCCTCGCC